>JACXGM010000964.1:0-15755 GCA_016801145.1 Umbra pygmaea | reverse complement strand
GTACCTTTAATTTTTCACTCAAAATGATATGCTGTATGCTTATGAGTCATGTCGTAGCTGGTTAGCCTAAGGCATGGTCTAAAATTCTTTATATACGGATTTTTCCAGACATCGATTAGAGAAACGAATGGGAAATTTACTTCCGGAACCTACAGTAAGCTCTCTCGAACGAGGAGTGGGACTGTTGAGGTCTATTTCAGTAACTAAAAGTCTAACCTAGAAAACTCTCTGGAAAACTTCTGGCTTCTGACCTGGTTGGTACAATGAGGCTTAATAGGGAGTGAACAGGCTCTCCGTAGACGGGCTCTGCTGTAACGCTGAAGTTAGCAGGTTGGTGATGCTCCATATGACATTTACTCCACGCCCAGCCCTTGCGTTTCAAAGTTAAGAGTACCGTGTCGGTTATCGGAAATTAATCAAATGACACCAGCAAGCCAAAACCCCAGTTTTTAGGGGCTTCAATAATGTTACTCAGCTGGAAACCTAAGTCATTACGGTTTAAATTGCTTACAC
Source organism: Umbra pygmaea (assembly GCA_016801145.1). NCBI lineage: Eukaryota > Metazoa > Chordata > Actinopteri > Esociformes > Umbridae > Umbra > Umbra pygmaea. The sequence continues at coordinate 15,242 of JACXGM010000964.1, read as the reverse complement.
ACAAACTTAGGCCCTCACTTGATTTTAAACATGCTGCCTTTGTCAAGTTTAACAGCTTTTACACATTCATATTTTTGACTGATGGAAATTTGTGGAATGACAGGTAGGTTTATCACAACATGGAGGCACACTACATTCACTTTTGTCCTTGTCTCCAACATTATATTTTAACCCATAAAATATTTTATAGGAGCTTATAAGTAAGTTACCTATCTATAACACCTTCTGTCGCTATGTGAAGTGTGTAAAATGCCTATTTAGGTACAACGTAGACAAATCTTACATATATTTTTTAATTTTCCCCTGTGAAAGTTGGACAGCTTATCACTCCTGTCTGTTCTTATAAAAATGTGTCTCTGCCTCTCTTTTATATCTGGATATTATGGGACTGTAGCATGTCAACATATTTTGTGTTATGGAATAGATCATCAAACAGTGAGTAGGTACTGTGAGTTTATCAGTGACCGCGTGTCAGTTTCATTACGTACAGTTGCACGGCTGGCAGGGAGGGTTAGTTAATGACCATGTAAACTTTGCTTACCTGGACTTAGCCATTTAGAAAAGTGAAAGTACATAATTCAGGGAAAATAATGATATATATTTTTATATCAAAATATGGACTTATTTCTGGGGGGGGGCTAAAGGGGGTGCTAAACTTGGGTGTGCTTTAGCCCTGTCTCACCTCGGCCTGCCGCCACTGCTGCGTATGGGGTCACACCAGACTGATCAGGTTTCTCATCTCTTTTTATCAGTGTACTTCCCAATCTCTTTCATTAATATATTTCTCCTTCAATTGGTTCATTAGCTACCCAATTAGTATTACTATAATTTGTGTTTTTTTATATTTCCCCATTTTATCCCCTCCCAAAATGTTTGGGCCAATTTTTACCCACTAACCCTGCGATGTCAGCAGCTCCGCAACCCCGTTCGACAGATGCGGGATTATGACCGGAGCTCATAAGTTCCATCCAATCACATGTTGCTTAGCTGGCCGATTTTTTCACACTGTTCATTCAACAAGGAAATCAGAAGTCACTTCAAGTACGGGATGATTATACTCACCAACTATAACTCCAATCTACACACAGGGGGATTAGCCCACTATGCAGGTACCCAAACTTGTACCTTGTTGTTTTCTTATTCCTGGACCTGAAAAAAGTATCTATTTAATTTTGTTTTTTCTACTACATGAATGATTTCGTTTAAACCAACAATACTGTATGGAATTGGTCAATATAAATCTATTATGTCACATACAAAAGACTGATTCTGATTAAATGAAAATGTCATGTTGAAACAATCTATAATTGCACAACAGCTTCACATATTTCAACGCCTCACTATATACAGTAAGGTCCATAAATATTGGGAAAATGCCATCTGTCTACCAGAGCATTTGGAGTTTAAATAATAATAATAAAAGATTATGACCCCGAAGAACAACATTTCTGCTGTAATTTGAGGGTATTTGCATGTAAAACGTGCAAACGATGTAGGAATAACTTTTTATAAGGACAAAATATTTATAGACCTAACTGTACATCGCAAATTAGGTGGTGAATTGAAATTGACAACCATCATACAACTTAATATATCAATTCAATTGTTTGAATGTTTTACTGGTCACGGGTTCAAAACCTTTCCTCAGGCCGCACAGAGGACATGGCTTTGTTTGAACCCTGAAATGGCACACCTTATTCAATTAACCAAAGGCTTAATATGTGGTTGATTAATTAAATCAGGTGTGCTAGTATATGTGATAGCAGAGGATTGTAGGTAAACAGTCAGAAACAAACTCCATGAGGGCGGCATGAAAGCCTGACATCTTCTAGTGGGACCTGTGCTCACAGCCCAGCACCGTGCAGCTCGATTGGCGTTCACCAGAGAACATCAGAATTGGCAGGTCCTGTTCTCCTCACAAATGAAAGCAGGTTCACAATGAGCACATGTGACAGACATGAAAGTGTCTTGAGATGCCGCGGTGAACGTTATGCTGCCTGCACCCTGATCCAGCATGTCCGGTTTGACGGTGGGTCAGTGATGGTCTGAGGAAGCATATCCTTTGAGGGTCGCATAGACATCCATGTACTAGCCAACATACCCTGACTGCTGTTAGGTACCGGGACGAAATCCTCAGACCCATGATTAGACCTTACGCTGGTGAGGTGGACCCTGGGTTCCTCCTGGTGCCGGACAATGCTCGGCCGCCTGGTGCAGGACAATGCTAGAAAGTAAATTGATCATTTATAAATAATTGAACAATTGCAACTATTTCTTATTTGCATAGTGCCATGTATACCACCACTGGTTTTCTTCTAAAGGTAAGTACGGTCGGGCCTTGTCGGCCTCTGGATGGGAGACCAATGCTGCTGGAATTACTCTAGTACACACTCTAGAACATTCCCAATGCCTCAGGACAGTGAAGGGTACATCTGCCCGGTGTAGTGTGCTCTGTAAATGGGTGTTCTTATACTGTGTGATCATTTAAGATCCCATGGCACATATCGTATGAGTAGGGGTGTTAACCTTGGTATCCTGGACAAATTTCCAATCTGGCCCTCCTACCATCATGGCAACCTAATCATCCACAGCTTTGAATTGGCTCATTCATTCCCCTCTCCCCCCCTTCTCCCTAGGCTGCTGCTTTTAACTGAGAATATATTCTCATTCAATTTACTTGGTAAAATAAAGGTGAAATAATAAAATATTTGCCAATAAATCTGCCAATTCAGTTTCGCTAGTCTTGTCTGTGACCTGATTAGGTATATAATGTACTGTAGTTCTATAGACAACAAAGGATTTATTCTATTTTAGTCAACGCAATGGCAAGTAAAGGGGGCTATTTGTTTGGCAGAGATATAAATAGATGAGAACAATTCTGTAGCCAATCCACCGATTAGGCATGCAGCCAGTACAGGAAAGTTCACCGTAAAACATATTATGAAGAAACCCCTGTGGCGTATGATTATTTTCATAATCTTGAAAGGATTCATGTTTTTTGTTTGCCACAATTAAAATGGAGGTGGATTATGGATCTATCAGTTTGTATGTGCTATACGTGCAATATTTCGGGCCATTTTGACAAAACAATAGTGAATTATATCTTGCCTTAAAAATTATATCTTGCCATTTTCAAAAATAACATTCTGTTGCCAAATGATTTTGCTGCAACAAACAATTAAAAAGGCAAACCTTGCAAGGTTTTGCCCCTAATTAAAAAAAGTATAATGTTTATATTAAAGTATAAATCTTTTTCACCTTCATTTAACCAGGTAGGACGATTGAGAACAGATTTTCATTTGCACTGGTGACCTGGCAAAGATAAAGCAAAAATTGCAATAAAACATGAAGTTACACATGAAGTTACACATTCATCTTGTTAGACATAACATCTAGTTAATAAATAAGGTAATTGGCCCCTCTCATCACAAGTTGCCAATTTCACTGACGGATGCGATAGATGTTCCAACATTTAGAGTTTTGTAAAATACTATTAACCACTAGAGGCTATTAACCACTAGGGGCTATTAACCACTAGGGGCTATTAACCACTAGGGGCTATTAACCACTAGGGGCTCCATGTGTTGTGGGCTATATTGCTGCTTTGCACAACATTTATGTAACAGTGGCTAATTGTTCGAGCCTGGAGCCTCTCTGCATTACTGACTATGCTCTGAGCCCAAGCAGGGCAGCCCTGGGTAAGGGAGTAGAAAAGTCGGATTAGTGTACCTTGCCATGTCGATATCCAGTTGTTGTACTGACTAAAGTATTCCATGTTGCTTGGCGAATGCATGTGAGCCCCCTTGACCATCCCTCCGCCGCAGAGGAAAAATGGGTTAGTTTAATTAATAAAAAATAATAAAACGCATTAACCAAATTGCATGTGACATAATATGCTGCATCTGTGGGTTAGGAATATTTTTATTCCAATAAAACAAATTTGAAAATGTTTATTATGTGCCACAGAGATTTACTAAATGACATTAAATGTACCGAGGGTTTCAGTCATACATTTAGTTCAATCACATTTTATCTTATCTTTATAAAATGGTGATAATATTATGGGCAACATATTATCTTGGATTTATTAAAAAATGTTTCATATACAATATAAATGAATCATAGCATTTAAAATACTATAATATAACAATAAATAATGTCCATTTTCACTTTTTCTCTGTGTTATTAGATAAATAAATAAAGGTCAAATACCAAATAAATTCAACAACATATTTATAATAATACAACAGAAGTATTCTTTTTCTAACCTTTTTTAATGATAATGACAGAAGAAAATCTGTTTTATGTGATTGGATATTGACTTTTATAAGCACATAAGCCATAAAAAAAGTGTTTTCCAAACACACAGGTTAAAAACACATTTTCAGTTTAAAGATTTTTCCCTTCAGATTACTGTTTCTGAAAGACCTGTGTATCTTCTTTACATTTATCCTCTCCCTCACTCAGCTTAGGTGCACTTTGGTTTCATTCAACGATCACAGTGGTTTGAGTGTATTTTTACTGTGTAAAAGTCTCATTCAGTATATGTACGTACCCCATTTTCACTCAATAAGGAGATCATAAAGGATGAGCTGATTTTATCCCTTGTGTATATATACACGTGTGTGTTTTTGTGTTTTGTGTGTGTGTGTACAGTAGGCTGATAGGTGTGTGCGACTGCCATTGTGGGGAGGCGTCAGTTGAGTTTTGTTACTTTTTCCTGCTCATTTTGCACAGGATGCTATGATGTTAGCAGAGTAGTAAAACATATAAGGTAAAAGTACTCGGCTGGGTTCACCTGTTTTGGGAAGTTGGTAATTTACACCTAAATGACCAGGTAAAGGAGTTCATAACTAACCAGTGACCAAAATCATCATGATTTTACACCTCCTGTTCATCTCCTTGATCACTATTTAGTTAAAACTCCCTTTACCTGATAATTCTGTTCTTAATTCAAAACTTCCCAAAACTTGTGAACTCAGCCGAACCCACAAACGAGTAGAAGAGTTTGTGGAAGAGTAGAAGAGTTCTGTGTGTAGTACATTGTAGATGATGACAATATTTGTCAACCCCTTTATGTTCAAACGCCATCCTTTCTGCCCAAACCAACTTTCTCCAGCTCTTATTTTTTCCAAGCCCAACTCCATGTGTGAATGCTCTACATCATTACACCTCTCTCTCACACTCACTCTCCCACTTTCTTTCTCTCTCTCGCCCTCTCGCTCTCTTTCTCTCTCGCTCTCTCTCGACTATTGCACACTTCTGAGACATCAAGGACGAAAAAAGAATGACTTCATTGTTTTGCTAGAGTGTGTCTCCTGTTTCTTGGGAAACAGGGGTGATTATTGTTGTAGCGGGGGCCCAAGGTACCGCTGGTGATTCTAGATAATCGCTCGTAAACAAACGGAGCCTCTGGATAAGTCCTGTCAACGCCCAAACGGCTTAACTGTGAAATTATAAACCGTGAGGAGAAAAAAATCAAACCATTGGGTAATGTATGGAAGTCGAGCTAAAGATGCTTTGAAATGGCAAAAACCTGACCTACTTGGTAAGCCCTTCCAGTGTAGATTTGGCCTTGTGTTATGGTAAGTTATTGTACGGATGAATAGTGAATTCCTCTTCCAGTGTCTGTTGAGTGAAGCAAGTTTTCCTCTGGGATTTTGCCGGTGATTAACTCCATTCTGTTTCATTACATTCTAAAAAACTCCCTAGTATTTCGCTTTCTAAAGCCTATTCATATCATGCGCAAACAACATGCATGATATGAGTTGACAGTTACTCCGTGATATGTTGTTTTGCAATTTGACACAATCATAAGACTTTTAGGCCTGCCTTTACCTTTTTTTTAAATGTACCGGTAGTATTTCTTAATTTGGTGCCTTGTTGCATACAAGAAACAACTTTTAGAATATTTAAATGATGTATATATATTTTTCTTACATTGCATATTGGAATGATTTTTGTCCATCCTAAATGTTTTCCAATTCACAGCCATTAAACCCTGTAGCTTTTCTTTTGTTCCTGAAGATATCTGTAAACAGTTTAGTCATGTACTCTAACAGTGTGGTTGAATTAATCATTGACAGCTCAGCTTGACCATGATTGTAGTGACATCACTGTAGAGATATCTGACTTGTTACCAAAATACCAATCAATGCCCTTCCTTGCTAAAGCTCCCTGGTCCCTTCTGTTTAGGGCAGTCCCCATTTAGTTGACTGTTTCACTGTTTGGTCGTCAGCTTCTAGATCAACTGAGACTTTATATTTGCCTAAAAGTTCCTTCTTGGACTCACAGCCATATTTGTGGACTTATTTATTTTGGCAGTCAGGTCTGTTCCAGTATATCATTGTCACTCTTTGTGACAATGTAATTGATTATTGAAAAGGGAACCTATAGCTTTAAATAGGTAACCTACCAAATAATATTTATATTTTCATTATATTGTTTGCTTTGTAAGAACTAAAAAGTTGGTTTCTTGGCCAGTAGGCAGTTTTCAGTTTAGTGAAAAAAGGCACTAATCAGAACCACTTGCTAGGTAAAAATGAATACGTTTTAGTATACTGTATAATATAAATTATAAATATATAAACATATTTATAATATTTAAAATAGAGCTAACCAATCCACTGAAGATGTCTTTGCCAGAATCAAAATAGTTTTTTAATGCTATGTGAATCAGTTTCATACTTTTCTATGGAGAATTGCTCTGGGACCCTGTGATCTTTAAGCAGGACTCTACCACTGATCTAGCAATGAATGACACAGCTAATTGCAGGGCATGCCACTTTAACACTGAACCATTCAGGGGTCCTCAATCCCTCTTTTTTAAAGAACAAAAAGTGAAAAGTGTGAAAACTTTAAGAAGGCACTGTACAGTTTCTAATTTATGTTGTCTGATTTTGGCCCATAAAAGTTTTTGTGTACAGTGTGTGAGTGTTGTTTGATGATTGTTTTCCACAGGGAAATTAATCTGGACACATCATTTCATCAAAGAAAGAAGCACCAACATGGGGTCTGGCAATCACCCCAGGACATGATAAAGATGATGGCTGCCATTTTGTGGAAGCCATCAGAGGCAGTGTTTCTTTCTGTCCGCATCATTTCCTTTGTTTTCCTTCACTTAGGAATTTCATGAAAGTAATATCTGTGTGACTGGGCATTGGGACCCAATCTCTTTTATTCCACCCTGCAAATTTTACACCATATACACTCTGACTTGCCAAATAAAAGGGTTACTGATTGTTGTTATCATAATTTTTTTTAGGTTAGTCATGATGGTATTGTCATATAGTGTCTCCAGAATTATTGCCCCCCTGGTAAAGATCAACTAAAATACTGCAAAAAAATATTATTGTGGTTTATCAGCATGACACTGGTAATATTAGAGAAATATGACATTTACATTTTAATCATTAATCAGATGCTCATAACCAGAGCGACTTACACTAAGTACATACATTTAGGAGAAACTAGGTGAAACAACCATGACTCAGTAGTAAGAGCATTCAATATTTGAAACAGTGAACATGAAAATAAAAAAAAATAGGCTTTCATTTGGCAAGATGTACGAATTGCTGGAGCTGGCATGTAATTGTAGATTTGGTGACTTTCCATAATAATCCTGCATTGTTGGCAGCTCTGCAATCTTTGGACAGATCTGTTGGATGGTGAGACCACATGTTGCCCAGCCGGCAATTCTTTTCACACTGCTCTTCAAACAAGGAAGCATTTACTCTGAATTTACAGGCAACCGATCTTCAAACAAGGAGTCGCTGGAGAGCAACGTGGCATGATAGACTTATTTAACTAATTTAACCCAAATCCTGGGCATCGCTAAGCCAATTGCGCTGCCTAGTGCAGGAAAGTCAGAGAACCCATAGTCAGGCTTGAACTATTGACTATCATAACGTAGACTGTCCTACAATGCAGAGACTTAGCACATCCTATTAACCTATGTCTAAATGAAAACAAATCTTGTTAAACGTACAATATGTAGTTTTTGGCCACTAGGGGTCTCTCAATCAAAACAATAACAAAATATGTACTTGGATGACGTCGGGAAGTAGCGTGGGATCATAGGTTTTGTTATTGTCGTCAATGACAACCTACCAATCTAGCATCTCCGGCAGAAAAAAAAGTAATGTATTGTTAAAAATATTATAACTTTATTCACGTTATGTTTGGCAGTTCTCTGTAACTTAGAGCAACTACAGCAGTCAAAGGTTATATGACACCATTGATGGAAGACAAAATGTAACATTGCATTGCTTCGAAATATATTACACATTTCTCTGGATTTAAAAGTTGGTGGAAACATTTAGGATAATGTAAGTACACAACTAAGAAATATATATAACATAGATATAGTAGTTTGCTTTTATAATGCAAAGTACGTCTTTTGTTATTGTTTTGGAACTCTACATATTGTACCTTTAAATAAATAAAATTGTAGGACAATAAAATAACCCCTGTCCCCTTACCCACACAAATTAAGACCAACATGAGAAATATAGGAACAATTTTAATTAATCAGTGGTTAGGTATTCAGACTTCTAGTCAGAAGGTTGCGAGTTTGATTCCCGACTGAGAACTGAGCAAAATGTCAAGTCTGAGCCAAGTGTCGATACTTTTTAGTTATTTACTTGGGACAGTGCACATTAATCAACAGTCTTACACTTCTGTACAGACTGTAAATGAGCCAGATTATAGCATAGATGCTAATTTCCATCTGTAGTCCCAAACCAAACCTGCATGAATGTGGGGGAAACCAGAGCACCCGGAGGAAACCCACACAGACACGGGGAGAACATGCAAACTCCACACAGAAAGGCTTGGGATGACCGGGGTTTGAACCCAGAACCTTCTTGCTGTGAGGCCACAGTGCTATCCACTAGGCCACCATGCTTGCCTGTCCTTGGGCAAGACAGTTCGCCCTAATTGCTCCCAGGTCGTCCCTTTAAATAAGAAACTGTTATATCAGTCAATTTACCTGGTAAAATTAAGATTTTTTTATCTTGCCAGGGACTGGACCTCAATTCTTACAACTGGATCATAATCAGGTTCAGGTTGATCCACCGACTATTGAGACACAACTTGTCCTGCAAGGCACTGTGATATTCCTCGCTTGTGATGCGTCCTTATATCCTCTTGTGGAAACACTCTTTTCCCTTCAATCCTACATGTGACAAATTTCCTTGCAATATATTTCTTGGGACGTTCCTGAACAATTGCATTTACATTTAAAAAGCTCCAGGTGGGCTCTTTCGAAAACTTGTTGCACGCTACCTCGGGAGGCCGTGTGAAAAGTAGCGACTATTCTGTTGAGACTCGCAAGTTTACACGACAAATCTTTTATATATGTGGCTGATAGCTCTCCTAATGTAAACAGGCACTAAGTGTCAGTATATAAAGGAGGTCTTGGACCTTCCTTCCACAATACCTACTACAGAGCTGATGTGTAGTCAAAACAGTAAATGCATACTGTGACCTATTCAGTGTTTTGGAAATGCAAATTTCCTTACTTTGTTCCTGAATTTTCCAAAGATTTTTTTGACAAGAGTCTGAGAAAGATAATATAAGATGACTTGTGAAAAAACTTATAAATCCAATCAGGTCTAAATAATAAATTCCTCATTCTACTTGCCCTCTGCTAGTTCAGTGGACCCTTTAATTTATACTGTAAAGGGACATCCCCAGCAAACAGTGAATGTTATAACATTTTTCATTGCAAGGTCATTAACTGGCTAGCATTGTAACATTTTCCAAAAAAAGACACAACATTTTCACAAAAATGATATGGTTACTCAATTTAATTGTTTTCATTTCTTTGAAATTGCTGAGATGCTTATGAATATTTCACAAGGTTGTTTGTAAGCGAAACTTCTAATAGACTATGTAGCGCAGTTGTTTACAAAATGAAGAGTTCATTGTGTGCATTCTAAATGGGCACACATTTACCATAATTTTAAATATTTCCCATTGGAAGTACCACTATTTTAAATCATAACTAAATCCTGGAAAATAGTTTGTTTGGAGACGTTGCGGTTACACAACCTCACACACAGTTTCATTACAATGTCTACAAAACTTTGATGAAATACAAAATCAATCGAACTGAAAGCCTATCACAGATATTGTTGTTAATTCATATTATAAAACACAAAAAATGTTCTTTAAACTTTGGCTTCCATTTTATACAGTGTATTCTATCAATAAAAACCAGTAAGCGGATTTTGGTAATTAAAAATAAAACAACAACCTAAATGTTAGATAAATATACATTATGGGTATTAGCCCTGTTGAATATGTGAAATATTGTGAATGTAATGGTGAATGATATGTTTATCTGGATAACCCTTACTGATGGTGTACAATGGAGTCCCAATAGGACCCAGTGTGCTGGCCAGTGGGATTGCTTCAGAGGGACCAAGCCGAGCGCTCGTCTGCAGGATTTATTTGACTCTGGTAATTGAAAGTGTTTTAAACTATTATAGCAACTGGAGAGCTTGTTTAAGTGTCGAGCTGCCAGTCAAGCAGCTGGCTGAAAAGCCCAGGCTCGTCAGGCCTGTCAGTCAATGGAAACGAGAAGCGTCAGCCTAATGGGTTTTTTCTTATGCGCCGACAGTTGTAGAGGGGTAAAAAAAAATCGATGCGTTGTCATGTGTGAGTGCAGGCCATCGAACTATAGAGCAGGTGGATTGGAACTGTATTTGTGCAACGTTGACGATCAGAAACGATGTTGAGTGGGAGTATGTTTGTGTGTGTGTCTGTGTGATAGACAGATGCTCTCTCAACGGCTCGCCGTCCCTGGGCTTTTGTTGGTTTGACTGTGACAGGGGTCGAGTGACCTTCAAAACAATGTTGCTTTTATCCAAGTGCTCTTTCGCAGGTGACAGAACGTCTTTGATTTCTTCTGTTTCGTTTTTTCCTCTCCATCCACTTCTCTTCAGCACAGACAGCAGTGTGTTTATCGTTTAAAAGGCCAAGCGAACAAAATAGCCATTTGTTGGCGAATGATTGAAACATGATGCACAATTCCTGAATGCTTGATTGTTATGTGCGTTGTTGTACAGAACCTACATATTGATCTGAGCTTTGATCTGAGTCACTACATTATTATTGTACCTTTTAATCGATGACGGTTCTCACAGTGCACTGGTTTCATAAAAAAACATTTCCGCGTTGAATTTTTATGATGAGACTTATATCCACTTGACAAACCTATATGGATGTTTGTGAGCAGTGCCTCTCTGGACCAAATAACAATATCTACCATCTAGAATTGTAGAGGCTTGCATTTAAACGGACATTCATGTAGAACTAAAAGCATTTTAAAGCTGCAGTGCAAAATGTCTGTCTCCCCCTTCTGGTAGTGAGAGTAATTACACAAACACTGTCGACGTGAGTTTATGACGTATGCCTACACATTGATCGCTTTCTTTTTTAGACTGTAATCCTTCATCTGAACGCAGAGTTATCTTTTAATCTGGAGCATCAGAATTCTTTCTTAGATGTTTCTTGTGTAACTTTGCTGTGACGTTAGCCCCTCCTTCCTTCACAGCGTTTGCTCCCCTCTTCCACTCTAGTAAACTAATCATTGCTGGGCGATGTAAAACGCATCACTACTGGTGTTCCAGCGCGGGAATGTCGCACCAGACACCAAATGTAAAAACACTGTTTAGTGCCAAATACAGAACGATTGACGATAGGCTTAATCAGCATTGTGTGAACTGGTTTGGCAAGGGTTGGAAAGTAACGGACGTTCGTTTATATGTAAGAGTTCCACACTGCAGCTTTAACTAATTTGCAGAATTGAAGAGAACAGACAATCATAATATATGTAAAATTAATAAAAAAACAATTTCATGCTCCAAAACCAACTTTATACAGTACGAGGATTTAAAAACAATTGTATTTGACTTGGAATTTTGTAGAGGAAAGAATTGTTGGCAGTATAAACTGCTGCAGTTAGATTGTTGGGGAATGATAGAGTCAGGCTTTAGGGAATATTCTATGAAAGTATTGATCCTTAAAATGACCTATGTGACCTATGTGATCGCTTGTCAGAAAATGTTATTTCAAAATATTCTAATCCAATTTTATGTTGTTAAAATACTGTCAGTTCCACTTTAAGATCATTTTTCTAATTTGTCTTGTAAACCTAATAGGGCAGACAACTGATGAAGTCACCAACTGACAATAAGATAGGGCACAGAGTAAAACGGATGCAATAAGATAATTCTAATTTCCCCCATCATAATGTGAATACGGGCACATTTTCACATAAAAGGAAAACTGTGGGGCCACTAATTTGATCAATTTAGTACAGATTCCCATTTCCGTGCTGGGTTTCCAAACCCCAGAGCCCAGGCTGAACTGGCATGCTGAGAAAATGCTTGGTTGGTTGATGGTTTCCCTTGTTGAAATGCCAACGGCACAGACACAGACACACAGACACACAGACACACACACACACACACACACACACACACACACACACACACACACACACACACACACACACACATACATACACACACGCATACACACACCCATTCACACACAAACATACTTAAATCTTTATTTATTTTATCACCCTAATGTGGGTCATGGTGAATGGCCATTGAGGCACGCATCGTCGTCTTCTCAATACCACGTTTATGATTTATGACCAACACCTCCGCTTCTCACTATGTCTGTCTTTCCTTTCCTTTCTACCAAGGATTCTCACAGCCCATTTAATGGACTAACTCAGAGCAGAATAATTTGTCTCTGTTGAAGCAATCCAGACCCCTTTCTAAGAACAAATCAAATCATTTCACCATGTTGAGAGCAAAAAAGGCGTAATTAATTGTAATTGGGGCTTCAGATATTTTTTTCCCGGCCTCTCTCTTCTCTAAATTGAATGAGTTCTTTTTTTTCCTGAGGGGTTCTTCTAGATAGCTCAAAATCATCTGTGGAGGGGGCAAAATTGGAAACAATTTTCTGTTCCATTTGAAACTGATTATTCTAGACCCTTGACTATTTTTTCTCTCTCTTCATTTCTCTCTCTCTTCATTTCTCTCTCTCTTTGCTTTGATAGTTTTTGACTTAGAGGCAATATCAGAAGTACTATGATTATGCTATAATGTTTTCTTTCAAGTTTGACTCTTCCCCGTTTGTTCTCAGTACGCTATTATATCCCACACTAGAGACAGGGGGAACGAGACAATGCACTATTTCCAGTCAGGCTGTCTGCTTCAGACCTCTTTTTGCCTACAGACTACAAAATAAAATCGGAGAGTTTAGGCTGAATTGCCCTATTGTAACAAGCTTGCGTGTGTCCTTGTTTTAGCATACTTACGGTAACTAAAAACCTAAGTCTGTGAGAATTTTTTACTGGTCCCAGTAAGGATTAGAAAAAATGTTTTATTTAATGGGAATACTTGTTTGTGTCCCCACAAGAATAGTTATACATAAAATGTTTGTGTCAAACAGAGCCGATAAGATTACAGTACATAATGCAGATACAATCTACCCTTGTCATCTCACACAGAGTAACAATTTGCTAAAACAAATCTGTTGCTACTTCAGCTACACCAAAATGACTACATAGTAGAGGTGTGGAGCTATGTATGTGTGTGTGCAATAGAATGTGCACTGAATCAATGTTTATCCCGTCTGTTTTTCCAACAGTCCATCCAAGCATGATACCGATTACAAGTGATCTGGCCAAATATTTGCTGTGTGTTAGCGCCCCTAAACAGCACACTGGAGGTGTGTATATAGCAGTGGAATGGGGATTAAATGTTTCTAAGTGTTGCTAGAAGTACACATGATAAGTTAAAATTCAGATAGCTGACACACACGCACACCCGCACACGCACACACGCACGCACGCACCAACACACACACACACAGACTGAAAGACAGTGGGAGGTCTTTTCTACGGATGTAAACAGTAAGCACAGGAAAGAAGCACATATTTTGAAACACATGATTTATAACCTACCAGACTTTGGATTTTTTGTTAAAAAACTTTCAACAATTAAACATGGCATCCAATTTTTCTTTAAATTTGTGGACAATAACTGATAAACAGCTGGTCTTTATCATTGACATACTGTAATGAAGTAACTGAATCCTTTATGAACTGTTTTCCCCAGTATTCAGACATGGGAAATCCCTTCAGCGAAATTCACAAAAAGTGAATCCAAAATGTGACCTACGTGATGTGTGTAGGTCCCATGAAAACAATTTATTTAGGGTTGAAAGGGGATCAAACGGAGTCTACCTGCCTTTTTTGGATCACTACTGGCTGCAGCGAATGATTGACATGCGATTGAGCCAATCGTTCACATAACAGCATGCATCATGTGAGTAGTAAAAAGGCACACACTGGAAGATGTGCGGATGGAAGAAAAGGCAGTTTGCAGGTTACAACAGTAGCATCACTTAATGAACCTAGGTAAATGAGTTAGCTAGCAAACTTTACAGAATGTGTGAATATATCTCCTTCCCTGGCAAATATTTACTAGTTACAAAAGTATTTGTATTATATTTACTCCACATACAGTAGATCAATTATTTCCTGGGCCGTATTAATAATGAGACAATGTTTCTGTATAGCAAAAGCCATGCATCATTTTAGCTAGCTTGCTAGCAGCTTAAAAATTAGACTGTTCAGTCATATTATATGCTATGCAGTTTCACTGAGCACTGAAATATAGACCAAAAGTAAGCTACTCGTAGAGCAGAATTAAAACATTTCACAAAGAAGGTATACAGTGTTTTAAATGTAGTTATTATCTATATTTGAATCAAAGATCATTTGTTGGTATTCCTGGTGGGTAAGGAATATGGATAGTGGTGTGTTTGTGTTTGTGTGTTGTGGACATAGCCACTGACTTCTTAGCCACTTGGCATCAACTCGTTGTTTTCTCTTTGGGGTTTTAGACGGGGATATCTGTCGAAGTACATTATTTTTGTCAATTCAAGCATTTATTTGTCAAATGCACAGTAACACAGGGTCATTCTGTTAGCAGTAGTTAGATTAGTTAGCAGTAATCTTTAACCCAAGTGAAGGTCAATGTGTGGGACATTGTTGTTACCCTCCTTCGCTGTGACCTTTGGACCCTTGTGACTTTGTATCAGCCGCGGTCGGTGGATCTTAATTGGGGAGGACGGGCTCGTATTACGCTCAGGACTGGAGTGAATGGAATGGTGCGCGCGCACACACACACACACACACACACACACACACA
>JACXGM010000963.1:0-60837 GCA_016801145.1 Umbra pygmaea | reverse complement strand
GCACTAGCAGCAGGCTCAATGCTGATGCTGCTCGCGGCAGAATCAGAATTTGCGCCCCCTGGTGGCGCTTAATTGAAAGTATACTCATTGCTAGACTATAATGTGAAACAACCCGTTGCTCGTTTTCAGATTTGATTGTATCGAGTAAATTCTTAACGATCAATCAATCGATCGTCGATTAATCATTAACATCCCTAATGTCTACATCAGTGCATTAAAACACATGCTCTTTTGGCTGAATGGGTACAAAGTCCCACAGACGCACTTCAAAATCTTGTGGAAATCTTTCCCATAATAAGGGCTGCTGTGAGGGGGACTCTACATTAATTCCATGGTTTTGGAATGGTCTATCCAAAAAGCTTATCGACGGGGTGGTCAGTTTGCCACATACGTTTGGCCAGCTAGTATAAAATATTACCTACTGCTAAATAGTTAGTGTAATAATAGTTAGTGTATTATAAATCTAAACATTGCAGTTTTACTACTAGCCTATTTCATAACGAGGACTATGCAGTTGCAGATGTTCGATTAACATTTTTAAAGCCATATCACAGATCAGTTTTAAAGTGGTTGTTACCAAGTAGGGCTGCAACAAACAATTATTTTGATAATCCACTAATCTAATGGTTATTAGGACGATTAGTCGACTAATTGTCTATTGTCTATTCAGCTTTAGCAATTTGTTAAAACATTGAGTTATACCTATTCTTACTAATAAATAAAACCAGGAAATTACTTCAGCTTTAAAAAAAAAACATTTTTATTGCACTTTGAGCCAACCTCTTTTTGTCCAATTTAAATCACAAATGCTCTCTAACCATTGTGTCAATCATTATGTTGCTTTAAATCTAAATTAAAAATACAAATAAACAAAAATAAGTACAATAACTCCTCCTCAAAAGAAAGTCATCAATATACCCACTGCTGTAGAACTGAAACAGAAAAAGGGGCATTTGCTTCAGGACACATTGGCTAAAATATTAATCTACAAACAATTATTATAACTATCTAAATGTGTCTCATTACATTATGGTCGTATAATCTGAACTGTCTAACTGCTGTCCACGGACATGTTGCTATGGTGTTAGTATGTGTGAAATACTGCGTAATTCATTCGTTTGTCAACTGGTGTCGCTAACTGGCCATTTTGCTTAGTTCCAGCTGGAGCACACTCACCTCTCACCGTTTCCATCTCCTCTTGTGATGGGATGTTTCCTTTTTAATTGTTCCAACATGCACGTTGTGCTCCCATGGAAAACAAGTTCCGCCTTGCACGTATTACAGATGACAACATTTTTAGTTTGATCTGTATTGAAACTTTCCCACACTTGTTCTGCTTTGTTTGCACACTGACGTTTTAGCGCAGATTGCATACATGAGGGCTGCATTACAGTCTAGCCCTGCAGTGCCGCAATGGTCAAATCATGTTATTCCAGGCACTTAAAATAGGTCTCACGAGATCAAGCGGATTGTCGACAACAAAAATATTTGTAGACATTTTTTTGTTGTCGATAATGTCAACTAATCGTTTCAGCCCTATTACAAAGCTGAAAATGGATAATGTGTAGATTCAAAGCAGAGTCTGTTCTCTTTGACTGCAATGAAAGTCTGCTGGTGTTCTTTCTGCAAATGGGATAGAAGACTGCAGCAAATGTGGCCTGCTCGCACACAGCTGTACCCACTTTCAGTACAGAGGATCAAACATGTTACTCTTTGATCAAATTCCAATATTTAATCACAAAATATGTTTATTATTATTATTATTCAGATTTTGTTTAGCATGTGCGTTCGACAACAGTGCAAAATCATAACTATTAAACAGCACTGATGGTGGGTCGCAAGCACTGATGGTGGGTCGCAAGCACTGACG
This sequence comes from Umbra pygmaea, assembly GCA_016801145.1. Classification (NCBI taxonomy): domain Eukaryota; kingdom Metazoa; phylum Chordata; class Actinopteri; order Esociformes; family Umbridae; genus Umbra; species Umbra pygmaea. The sequence continues at coordinate 58,967 of JACXGM010000963.1, read as the reverse complement.
GTGGGTCGCAAAATGCAACTAAATAGTCGCAAATATAATAGTTGCAGTCTTGAGTCCATTCATTGTTTTGTTTTTGACTAGTCAATAACATATGGACTTTGCCTTTTCTTTCAGAACTCCCAACCAAACAGGGGGCAATGTTTTCTAAGGAGGATCAGCTTGTGGAAGTTGAAATACAGAACACCAGTGGTCTTATAGCATCAGCAAAAATTACAGTGTTTGAAGTAAGAATGATTTGCGTGTCTTGGCTGAATGAATTGTACGCTGCAGTATACCTCACTTAGATTTGTTATAAGACATTTTACTTCTATTGTACTGTGCATGTGTGTAATTGCTTCATCTTTTGAAGGACAAGGACACAGTGAAAGACCCAGGTCACCTGACAGTGGCACAGCAAAAAGCACACAGCATTGTTGAATCCTTCCAGAACCCTTTCCGAATGGTACGGTGCATTGATCTGATAACGCTTGATTACTCAATTATGCTTTGGGATTTTCACTAATATGTATTCTTTTTGTAGTATCTACCATCAAATGGCATCCACATTTCAAAAAATGCTAAGTTTGACCCCTCTTCAAAAATATATGAGGTATTTGAATCATTTACATTTGGAAGAAACTTTTGAAGACATTATGCCATTATGATCTAAAGTGAGAGATTGACAGGATTTTCTCGGAATGTCACTTCTCTATCATGTGTTCCATCACATTCTATCATCACATTTTCTTTGACCAGATCAGTAACAGATGGAAACTCCAGAGTATGGAGGAGCAGCGAAAGGAGATTGAAGCCAAAAAGAAAGCAAAAGAAGAATCAAAGGCAGCAGAAGGTGTGGTGAATATTTTTTTATTCAAACTAACGTCTAATGTGCACTGTATTTGTAAAAACGTTTCTGAATATCTTGGTATTTCCTATACAGAGGAAAGGAAGAAGGCCAAAAAGAGTTACCAGGAATCATGTCAAACTGTTAAAACAGTGCGTCAGCAAGCATCAGTGAGTACCTTTTCAAGTAATCACATGAAATTCTGCTAATCCTAGTTTTTTCGACATTGCATTTGTGTACTTTCCAACAGGAATCTAAGAATACGGGAGCAACGAAAAGGGAGAGGGTTGCAAGTGAGACAGGAGAGTCAAACCCCAAACCTAATAAGAAACACAAGAAAGTTACTGAGAAGCAACTCGAGGAGTCTACTGATCCTGACGTTTTCAAGTCCTATGATTACAGCCAATCAGATTTCAAAGTATTTGCTGGTATGCAGCTGGCATGTATTAATTTACTTTTTATCTGACTTTGGTAATTGCAAAATTTGTTGGTTGGTAAAATAATATTTCATCTCTAAACATGACCTTTTATTTCCTATGATAAAATAAACACTTCTGATATTCTAGGGACCAAAACAATGGATGACAAGGAGTTTGATCCAAACAGACAAGGCAAAGAACCCAGGAAAAAGGTATTGTTAGCCCAAATATATGAACATGTTTGTGGAATTTGTTGATGAAAAATAGAGAAGAGAGGAACAGCACTGAATATATTAAGATTAACTCTATGTTGTCATCAGGACAGGTTTGTTTGTGTTTCTATTTAAAAGTAGTTAAGTAAACATTTGTTTTCAAAATATTTCTTTAGAAAAATGACAGAGGACAAAATTTCAATCCCTGTACTGGAAACCGGAGTATGTCATTTTTTGGTGGAAAATCAGAAAGGTAACTACATTAAAACCACAAGAGTCTACTATTTTCAGCCATGATCTGTAGCTAGCCACTTGGAAATGTTTACTGTTAACAATGGTGACAATTGTGTATCACATTTCCAGTTATAATTGTTCCACTAATACCACCATGTTTGTTTTTCTTCCTATTATTCTTGCAGAGGATTCCGTCGTAACTGGCCTAAAAGATAGGTCTACCCACCAATTATTGTTTCTTAAAAAGGAAACATTTATGCTGTGTGTGGATCTATTTATCCAATGTAATGTAAATACATAGTGCCAGAAAAAGTATCTGTAACACAAATTGACATCCAGCTTATTAAATTTTGTTTTAAAGAGTAACTCAGTTATTTTCTTTTTAGATTCATGACTTAATTAAAAATATAATATTGTTAGTCAAATCTGAGAGTTCTGTCTAGGGCAATCAAATTGTTTCTGGCACCAATATAGTTGCTGCCACTGCATGCAAAGTAATTTGCTGGCAGGATTTGGGTTAGATTAATCATTATCTATAAATCATATCTATCCAACCCTGTTGCTTTTGTTTAAATCGAGCGCCTGTAAATTCAACCGCGGAAGTATATAGTCGGTGAATGTAATCATCCTGTACGTGATCCGACTAAAGGCTTCCATGTTGGGTGCACAGTGCGAAAAGTATCGACGGCTCAGGTGACGTGGTTGGATGAACCATGTGTGTAACCCTCGTCATCCCAAAGAATAAATAATGAAATATATTAAAAATATTTAATTGTTTACTACATAAGATATTCATAGTATCATAAACAATTACTAGGGGTTTTCCTCTGACATGGTGCTCAAATACTACACTGCTCAAAACAAATCACACATTGGGTCTCGATGACAGAAACCCATTAAAGATCAAAATCTAATTTGTTGACAACAAAATGAGGTAACAACGGTCAATGACAACCAAAATCACCAAATGATTGAGGGCTGGATTCAAACTCTCACTGAAAATCACAGGCTGTTCCAACGTGTGAATTTCCTCACAGCAACTCATAATGTGACAGTAGTGTGTATGGCCCCCACGTGCCTGTATGCACTCCCGACAACATCTGGGCATGCTCCTGATGAGATGGCAGATTGTGTTCTCGGGGATCTTCTTCCAGACCTGGATCAGAGCATCAATGAGCCAATTGGAAAGTATGGCACTACTTGGTGGTGGCGGATACACCGATACGTAACATCCGAGAGGTTCTCAATTGGATTTGAGTCTGGGAAATGTTGGGGGCAGTCAATGGAATCAATGCATTAGTCATTTAAGAACTGCCTATGCACTCTGGCCCCATGAGGCCCAGGATTGTCCTGCACCAAGAGGAACCCAGGGTCCACTGCACCAGCGTAAGGTCTGAGGATATCCTGGTACCAAACAGCAGTCAGGATACCGTGGTACCTACTCATCTTGTTTATCATTTGCAGCACATTTAACACAAAGTTTAAGTCTACTAATGTACTAAAAAATTGCAATTTTAAATAGTTGGTTACTTTATCCAAACTTTACACATCTACACAGAGAACCTTTTTTAAGCCCTCTGTGTTGATGTGTCGAGCCTTGTCAAAAGAATTTCTCTGCATAGGATGATGTGATGTTATCTGATGCATATGACAAATAAACAACTTTGACTTTTTAAAAAAAGACATTCAAGATCCATATTTTGGATTTACAGAATTGTTCACACAACTAGGAAGACAAAATAACAGCTTATTTTTCTCCCAAAACATCACATAATTATACTTACCTATATTATATGAAGTTGTATGCTTCTGTGGTAAATATGTTTCAGGAAAGGTTTGTTTTAGCCAATTTTAGATACTGTACATAAATATACATTTCTGAATAAAGAATATGGCTAATATATTGAAATAATTGACAAGGGTTTTTAAAATCATTAACCACTTGAAACCGCTTACTTTTTAATTATTGTAAGTAACTTTTTAATTATTCATTTTTTTGGAATATAGCTAGTACATCACGTAAACATCGAGAGTAGATTTTGATACTGTTGGCTTTGCTTCAAAGCACTGAATAAAAAAAATTGACCCGGAAGTACTTTTACTTAACTCGGTGATCAACGCGGTAATATTCATTGCTCCCAAACGTTCTTGATTCAGCCAGCAAGAACAGACAACATCTAGCAAGAATAAGTCTCTAACTTTGTCTTCAAAATAAAAGTCCCATACTGACCATAATTCAAATGGTAGATACCTATTACATTTGTCGCAAATGTTAGCAGACGTTGATTTAATAAAATATGTTGGGGAGTTAGTCTCTTTTACATTACAAAGAATATAAATTTGGCTTTGTGAAAATGCTAAATATGGTAACAACATAAGTAACCAAACATGATTTTTATTGCTACTCTCAATAACAATGGTAATGCAAATGATGACAATGTCATCATTAACTCTTCAAATGCATAATATCTCCAGAACTGTTAATGCTATTAACTAACTGTTGACACAAAAAGGTTCTGCTGATAAGAATGAGGGGTTGTTTGTTCAACTAGGTTCATCACAGCTAGAAAGTGAGTCTGAAACATGGTTACCTTTATCCATCTCTATGGTTCTAATTTGGCCACTCAAGGACATTCACGTTTCTATCCTTAAGTCTCTGTGTAGTTTCGTTTGGCGGTAGGTTTAGGGTTGTTGTTGTGCTGGAAAGGGAACCACCTGCACATCTTCAGCTGTCTAGCTGAGGGCTGCAGCTTTTCCTCAAAGATTTGGGCGTACTTGGCAGCATCCATTTTCCCATAAATCCTGACCAATGTCCCAGTCCCCGCTGAAGAGAAAAACTTCCACAACATAATGTTGCCACCCCCATGCTTAACAGTACGTATGGTGTGTTTTGAGATGTGTTCTGTGTTAGGTTTTTGCGAAACAATACTGTCAGTTTTGGGACACTAAAAACACTGGAGAGTAAGAACACCTCCTCCCAGCTGCCTACTGCTATACGGCTTGATAGCACTGTAAAGATGGTTATGTTAAGGCTTGGCAAGATCTTTGTTGAAATTATAGTTTCAGGAGTCTGGTTGTGGTTGATAATAGAATGTTTTAATAAAGTTCTTCTTGTCTGGAAACAGGGATATCTCAGGACAAGGAACCAAGGACAGGCTTGAAGAAGAATCCCTGAATAACAATTGGAACTGGTTTATATAGCCTTAGCTTAGTTATAGTTATAAGCTGTCTAATATATAAGAGTTATAAGCTATAAGCCATAAGCTACTGCTTATTCTGATGTTATAAAATATGAACAGTATAGGCCCTCTCTATCCTACTCTCTCTTCGCCTTGCTTCCTGTTTCAGTCACCTGTTGTCATAGTGACCAACTACTCCTCTCCTAAAGGAAAGTCTTATCTTTACCATAACAAACCATTCTTCACTCATGGCTTGACCATGAATCTTCTCCCTGTCTCTCTTGAGAGAGTCTAACATGTCCTAGAATCCTCCACCAGGCCTCAAACTATAGCTGTACAACTTTCTCATCTAGCAATACCATTCTAAACTGTTCAAACTGTATTTAAACATGATTATATAGATCATTATATAGCACACTTTGCAATGCGATCAGGTTTCCGGGCGGGTCATGACTGTATCTCTGCTACACTTAAGGTCTTAAATGACTACAACTGCCATTGATAAGACATTACTGTGCAGCAGTCTTTATTAGGGATGTAACGATTCACTCGCAACCGGTTGAAAATGGATAGAAATGTGTGACGATTCAAGTCGGTTGTTTAAACTATTGGCGATTCACGTTTTAAACAGCAGGGGCGTTTACTGAGTGGCTTAACTGTGAAGTTTGTGAACCTCGCTTTACAGGCACAATAGCAGCAAACACACACTATAGCAGCAAGCACACACTGGCGCGAAGCTAGTGAGTGTTTTCAGTTAATTCCTATGGAACTTAAGCTTGTGTGAGCCAAGCTCAACTTCCATAGGAATTAACTAAAAACGCTCGGTTTGCTCCGCTGGCGAAGCGCCAGTGTGCACCATACATTTTGGTGTGCATATTGCATATTTGTGCATATTTGACGGTGTGCACGCACCGACAAACAGTAGACGTGACGGAAAGTGTAGATTTTGACGTTTACTCAATCAAATCCTAGGTGTGGCGGAATTGTGACTGTCCGTAGACTAATTATAATAAAGAATCACCACCGTGAGAAGCATCAGTAACCTCCGTTTTAATGCAAAAGGCTTTAATATGACTAATGCGGGAGCCACGGAGATAACAAGGTGCAGCATTGTTTTCATGGCAATTAGGTGTTGTATTTACTATCTCTTTCTCTAAATGTGTACATAGATTTTTGTTTTTTATAATTTCTTGATGGTTATGGCATATTTTTCTAAACGTGTTCTGTTAGGTCTTGCTAGTGTAATGATACAAATTATAACAAAATTAAAATCTTGCATTTATTACAATGTAAAACCCATGTCAATGTGGTACTAATTTTACATAGTCTTTTTACATAGTGTGCAAAGGTACCAGTGTCCAGCCTCTTGACCAGACAGAGAGAAAGACTGAGTTGAAACAACCTTGAAGGGATGTGCAGCATTTTGACTGAGAAATAATGAAAGGGACACTTTTTCATTTATAATTTGTCTAAAATCTAATTTGTTAAAAAAATTGTAAGAAAATCGTATCGTGAAACCAGTATTGTGAATCGTATCGTGAGTAGAGTGAATCGTTACATCCCTAGTCTTTATCAACCTGGCCAAGGCTTGCACCTTTGCCAATAAGGATGACGATTGACCCTCTTAGTAGCCTCGGTTTCTCAAATAACTGCCTTGATTAGTTTATCAACTACGGTACTTTTCTGACAGTGTTCAACATGTTAAATCTGAGGGTCTATTGTCTAGACCTATGGATGTCTCTATGGGGGTGCCACATGGTTCGATTCTTGGACAGACACTATTCTCTGTGTATATCAATGATGTTGCGCTTTCTGCTGGTGACTCTCAGATCCACCTCTAAGCAGATGACACCATTCTATACACATCTGGCCCTACATTGGACTCTGTGCTAACTTAAACTCCAAAAGCGCTTAGATGCCATTGAACACGCCTTCTGTGGCCTTCAACTGCTCATAAATTTCAGCCAAACTAAATGCATGCTATTCAACGGCACACTACCCCTATACACCAACCTGACTAGCATCTCCACTCTGGATTGGTCTAATCTAATATATGTGGACACCTACAAATATCTAGGTGTCTGGTTATACTTTTCACTCTAATTCCACCCCCAGATTAACCATTTCCAATCCAAATAAATTTTGAATTGGCTTCCTATTCCACAACAAGGCTTCCTTCACCTATGCTGCCAAATACACCCTGGTAAAAATGACTATTCTACCATTCCTAGACTTTGGTGTTGTCATTGACAGAACTGCATCACTACACACTTGATACCAGTGAGTCAGGCCTCACCTCATATACCGTTGACAAATGGGTGTTTGGATCAGCAATTTCATTTTGATCTATCAAATAACTGAAGGACACCGTAATATTTCAGTAGAGAAATTAGGTTTATTGAATGAACAGAAAATGTGCAATATGCATCAAAATGAATTGGGCACCTCAACAGAAATATCAAATCAATATTTAGTTGAGCCTCCTTTAACAGAAATAACAGCCTCTAGATGCTTCCTATAGCCTGTAACGAGTGTCTGGATTCAGGATTTTAGACCATTCCTCCTTGCAAAACATCTCCAGTTCAGTTAGGTTTGATGGTTGCCGAGCATGGACAGCCTGCTTTAAATTGCCCCACAGATTTTCAATGAAATTCAGGTCTGGGGAATGGGATGGCCATTCCAGAACATTGTACTTGTTCCTCTGCATAAATGCCAGAGTAGATTTTAAGCAGTCTTTTGGATCGTTGTCTGGTTGAAATATCCAGCCCTGGTGTAACTTCAACTTTGTTACTGATTCCTCTACATTATTCTGAAGTATCTGCTGATATTGAGTGGAATCCATGTGACCCTTAACTTTAACAAGATTCCCAGTACCGGCACTAGCCACATAGCCCCACAGCATGATGAAAACTCCACCAAATTCTACTGTGGGTAGCAAGTGTTTGTCTTGGAATGCTGTGTTCGTTTGCTGCCATACATGGCGCCCCTTGTTATAACCAAATAACTCCATCTTTGTTTCATCAATCCACAGCGCCTTCTCCCAAACTGAAGCTGGCTTTTCCAAATGTGCGTTTGCTTACCGCAAGCGAAGCTGTTAGTGGTGTGTGCAGAAAAGGCTTCTTTTGAATCACTCTCCCGTACAGCTTCTCCTTATGGAAGGTGTTTTGAATTGTTGAACGTTGCACAGTGACACCATATGCAGCAAGATGATGATGTAGGTCTTTGGAGGTGGACTGTTCTCACAATCCTTTGCCTCTGATATTTTTCTTACCCACCTGTAACCTGCGCTAAAGCAGGTTCATCTCCTTAGCAACACCTAAAGCCCATACCTCCTTTGGCCGAAACTCCATCCAGTTCGCAACAGCATACGACTGGAATGAACTACAAGACTCTGAAACTTGCACACAGTCTCCCTCACCTCCTTTAAATCGCGAGTATCAAAGCTTATCATTGCACATGCTGACCCTTCCCTTTCTCACACACACACACACACACACACACACACACACACACACACACACACACACACACACACACACACACTACCTCTGCCCATTTGATCTACCACCTTAGTTTTGCCCCATTTTTTGCCTTTGCACTAGCCTGGTCCTACCAGACTCTCATACGTACATTTCATTTGTACAGAGAGTCTGGCCACTTTCCATTGACAAGCGTTAACTTCCTTGAAGGCGGGTACTCTGTTGAAGTTTAAAACTATTTGATCTGCTCAGAGCCACTCTGGATCTGCCATAACCAATCGCTAACGTTTGGTTGTGGTGTACTACACACAAACTAGCGAAAATCAAGACTCCCATGTGGACCTTCTTCAGAAGAGGCTTCTTTCTTGCCACCCTGCAATACAGTCCAGTTACGTGTAAAGCTTGTGAGATTGTTGTCACACTCACGGAGCGATCAATCTCAGCCATAAGGACTTGTAATTCCTTCGAAGTTAAGGGATTACTTTCCGAATGCACTGTATTTAACAAAAATATAAATGCTATATTTACAGTGCAAGTCTCCTGTTTCACGTGCATATGTTGTATTCTTATCATGGGAAATCCATTGATTAGGGCTTAATTTATTCAATTGACTGATTTGCTTACTTGGACTGTAACATAGGAAAAGTCACTGAAATTGTTTTGTTTTCTGTCTTTGTTTGTTAAGGATAAATGTAAGTTTCAAATACAAAAAGAGTAACATACCCCTAAATCGTGCAATATTAACATGGCAGATCATTGTGAGTTAATAAATCAATGTTTTAAATAACAACAAACTGGATAATGAGCTACAAGAGTGGTTTCATACTTTTGACAAGTATTGACCACTTCTCTTCATTTTCCTTGCCTCTTTATCCTGGATCATTCCCCTATGTCTTGACTGTTACAGTGCTTTAACTCTGTCCTCCCTCTTGACTACGTGCCTCTCTGACCTACTGGCAGCACTTTCTGCAGAGGAGGCTAGACAAAGGCAGGGATTGTTAACACACATGTTATATTGACAACTAAACAATAGATTGTAGCATATGCTGCTGGCTAGCTATCATATCTGAGTAACTTGCACTTTCATAGTTAGTCACATTCACCACAAGCCATATGTTTGACTTGTATGCACCATTTGTCAAGAGGACATTATAAGCTATACAATGATGTACAACTGTGAGCTCAGGTTAAGCCAGCTCAATGGTCAGCTAAACTAAATGGTCAGCAATTTGCCAACGAACACTTGCCAAGGGGGCACTTGTTGAGTCTGAGAGTGAAAGGGCAGAGGCTAGCCCCCCTGAGGTCTGCCCCAATATCGAACTCGCTTCTATGCATTTGCATACAACCCTGCATTGTCTTACAACCTTGAATAATTTAAACAGAAGCAGTAGTCACTTCTTGTTGCAAAAAACCTTGGATTTTCAATATTCTGGGAAACTGTCCCCTCTGCCCCTGGACAAACCATTGCAACGCCTAAGTCTCACACAATAAAATCTTTCTCTTAAAGAGTTTGGATCTGATTCCCTCTCCAATACATTCAAAATGCTAACAATCGTTTTGATAGGATTCAATTGGATCCCAGAATGTGCACATGGCTAAAACAGAATTTCATGTTTCTATGATTTAACAGTCACTTGGAACATAAAGTTTGGAATGGCAAGAGGCAAATGATGCCATGCCAGTGCTGTTAAGATGTAAAACTGTTAGACAAAAGTACAACTGAGAAAAATGATCATGGAAACACCACTTAGTTTATGCAGTGCTCAAACTTAGTATTTAGCATTTTTGGGGAATGTAGTGATTTTTTTAGCACTGTATTTGTTCATATGTTGTGCACAGCCATTTCATGTAAAGGACAGAACTCTTATTCTGAAGGATTCCAAAAACACCCGTGACCTGGAAGGATGTAGTCATTCTTTCGTTCTTTTCAGTAGATCATCAACGTGGTTTCGAACTTAAGCAGATTTATTCTTTGTGAAACAACAAATCATATTAAAATAAATAAATAACAAACGTCAAACGTAGAGTACGTCAATAATGGATAGCATAAAAGACGGATGGTTCACGGAAACCTGTACGTTATGGCCTGGGCAAGCGATGAGTCTGCAAGTAGATGAGGTTCTTTACCAACAAAAATCCAAATTTCAAGATGTCATGGTTTTCAAGAGGTGAGTACTGTACCGTTACATTTTGCGAGCTAGGTATACAGTACCGTTAGTCATAGAACTTTTGTGAACTACTGTACATTGTTGTTAACTAGCAACGTATTGTGTTTTAAAATTGAGATGATGTTAACAGCTGACTACTGCACAGGAAATATCATTCATTGTTACTATAGTAAAAGTTGAGCTGGCTATTTAAACTGTGTGTGGCTGACTTGCCCATTTAGCCAGTATCCCAGCTTAGTAGGCTAACCTTGCGTGTAGCTAGCTATTTAGCTAGCTTTGTAATGAGTTAACTTGGTAGAAATACGTTAGTTAGCCAACTAATTCTGAATATCATATGGGTTGAATGTGTGCAGCCTTTACCTTGGCTATTAATTATTAGCTATTTGTTTTAACGTTGACATCGTTTTAGCCCGCATTTTCATGTTAACATCAACTAGCAAACAAGTTTACCAAACTTACTGTAACCAAAATGTCATGAACCCAAAATGTGTTTTTGCCACAGTTTTACTATACCTCATAGTTAACAATAACGAGGCTTAACTACTGATTGCTCAGTGGTTTGGAAGTTATATTTGTTGTCAGGATGGTACTAGAGGAATTCCAGAGTGGGACAAATATCGTTGAACTGGAACAAGGCACGTTACCTTAACTTGCTCCAGGCGATGCCCCTGTACTTATTGTTAGTCGCTCTGCTCAAGTTATGTGTTTAGTGTTAGGGAGTAGGCCAACTTGTTTGGCACAAATTGTCTTTACATGCATAGTTGCCTGTCTTACCAGTCATGACTTGTATGTGACCCACCAACAAATCAATCTCTTATCATTATCATAATGCTTCATAGTCTGGTCTAGGGCTGGGCGATACGGCCCGAAATGAATATCTCGAGATATTTTGTAGCTTTAACGACTCAAGATGTATATGTCGATATTTAATTATTTTTAAAGTTTGGAAAATGTGTACACAAATGTAAAGAAAAAAAGGGAATTTTCTTTATCAAAATTAACAAGTGAAGAATTGCACTTTCTTTGTCAAAGAGGTATGCAATACACATTGTTTTGGAACATTTACCAATCTCTTGTCAATTTAATATTCAAATCTATTATAGTTAAAGAATAATGCTCAATCATATTGGATGTGGTGGGTAAGTATGACAAATAGAGCTGGGAAATATGGAAAATCTAATATCACGATATTGTTGACCAAATAGCAGAATATCTATATTGCAGAGATATTCTAGGGTTGACGATTAGGCTTACAAAGAAATATGTACACAATGAGAGTTTTGATAAATAATCATCATTGATGTGTATATAATAACTAAGTGGGGTAAAGGCAAATAATAGAAAAGCTAGAACAGTCTGGTAAGTTCAGAAAATTACAACTTTACTGTGATCCAGCCTTTAAAACCAGGAAAAGATAACACTTTTGTCATATCACAATATTACGATATCCAAAGTCTAAGACGATAATCAGTCTAATATCACGATATCGATATATTGCCCAGCCCTAGTCTGGTCTGGCCAATTTTACCCGTTTACTCTTACGGTTTCTTGGATCATTAAAGTAATCCTATTCTTATATTCTTTCAGCAAAACCTATGGGAATGTCCTCGTACTGGATGGAGTTATTCAATGCACAGAGAGAGATGAATTTTCTTACCAAGAAATGATAGCCAACCTACCTCTGTGCTCCCACCCCTCCCCGAAAAAGGTATAATTGCACCATCAATTCCATTATTATGCTTTGAAAGCTGTAAGTTACTAAAATCCTTGGTATTAGATGCTCTAGTTCTCAGAACAATGTTGTGAAAGGGACCACAGTGTGTGAAATTGCTATTACAAAACAAGTTTTGAGTGAAGTTGTTTATTACATTTTCTGTGATGTTGCAAACAATCATATGGAACAACTCTTTGAATGTCCTACAGGTTGACAGACCCTCATACTTTTTGAAACCTTTAACTTACCATCATCGTGCATGTGGAGGAGGGTTCTTAAAAGTCTAGCTAACATCCATTGGAAACATTGCTGCTCAATGTTGCTTGCACTCAAACAACAATGGAGAAAATTCCCATACTTAATCGTAATTATCTGGAAGTTTTTTTTTAATGCAGCATACTCTTAAAATGAATCTTATCTTTCATAAAAATATTGTTGCACTTTACAGCCCTGACTCAAAATATTAATTGTTCCTGGTTGAGTTTACTGAAAAATTTCACACATTTGTGTTTTGCTGATGCACTTATTCCCTTTCTTTTGCAGGTCTTGATTATTGGTGGAGGAGATGGTGGTGTCCTAAGAGAAGTGGTAAAACACCCACTTGTTGAATCAGTGGTGCAGTGTGAGATTGATGAGGTACCAAACACTGACTAAAAACTTTCTTTTTTATTTCACATTTACTGTTAAAAGGATGGACTGTTTGATATGCCATAGTGTGACATTTTTAACTTACATAATTTGCACTTTGCCCTATAGGATGTAATCAGTGTGTCAAAGAAGTATCTCCCTGGTATGGCGAAAGGATTCTTTAGTCCCAAACTCACTCTGAATGTCGGAGATGGGTTTGAGTTCATGAAACAAAACCAGGATGCCTTTGACATCATCATAACAGATTCCTCTGACCCTGTTGGTAAGAATTTGAATGTTACAGGAGTTAAAATGTTGATGCAATTTCAATGTCATTAGTAGGCCTGTGTTTTCTTACAATCAATTTACCTAATTATTTTGATTTTTTTTCCCCCCCATTTTGCTCACTTCCCAATTCCCTGTAATCCTGCTTTGTCTGCAACTTCCTGGACAGATCTGTGGAACGGCGAAGGGCGGGCACATGGTTCATCCAACCACGTCCCCTTGCCGCAGTTATTTTTCGCACTGCAAATCCAACACGGTAGCCTTTAGTCTAATCATTCACGGGATTATTATATTTCTGCAATTTAACCCACAGGCGCCTGATCTGGACACAAATTATTTGCTGGAGAGCGACGTGGCAGGATAGATAATATGATTTATCTAACCCAAATCCCAGGCAGCGCTATGCCAATTTGTGCTGCCTCGTGCAGGAGGCTCGAGAACGTCAGCGTCAATAGTCAGGCTCAAACTTATGACTATCATGACGTAGACTGTCGTGCAATGCAGCGACTTAGACCATTACGCCACATGGACCCCCAATCAATATACTTTTTGTCAACTAAAGTATCAGTAGCTAACCTAAATGTTCAAAGTTTTGTTAATCTAATAGCAATGTTTTCCTTGCTGTTACAGGCCCTGCTGAGAGTTTGTTCAAAGAGTCTTACTACCAACTCATGAAAACTGCCTTAAGAGATTGTGGAATTCTGTGTTGCCAAGGTGATATTGTTGTTTTATTTCAAAATATTTCACATTGGGTAAAAGGACAACTAAAGTGAACTTGTCAGGAAACCTGTTACTACACGCATCATATTACCATTGCCAAAATCAATCACGAATTAGACTAGGTATAACTGTAGCTCACAGTGTGCACATTGATCATTTAATGATTCCTGGTTAATTTTAGAATTTTGAACACGGTGACTGGAGCTATGAGTGCTGCCTCACCAAAATGACAGAGTAAGCTGAGTAAGACTACTCTCAAGCAGCATGCCAGTAGAAGGAGCTGTCCTATCTGCCTCTTCTACAACTCAGTCGGTTCTTTCCACGGGTCTGGCGTTAAGCATACATTATTATCTTAAACTTCAAATCATTACTTTGATAACTCACAGGATTTTGTTTGACCTCATTCTCTGAGAACAGGGACTATGTATTTGGTGGCCTGTCTGAGTGCCACAAATGTCCCTGCTTAGACCTTAGAAAAAGAAAAGTAACTGAAGTTAAATGTAATGGGACTAGTATTACTGGACAACAGTTATCTAATTATTAAATCTGCATGCCTGTAGATATGTTCTCAGATTCAAGCCAAAGTGACATTTTCATTTCATAAGGAACTTGGCTGCTTTCTGATTTGTTAAAAGCAAAGCTTCCACTAGGACCAGTCTTTTTTTACTCCCCAATTTTCAATTAACTAGTACAAAGTAGGCTTACAAAGCATTAACTTACTTTGTTTTAAGCATGTATTTTTTTTCAAACCTTTAAAAGCAGTGTGTCGAACTGACATTTTGCTAAATGTACATTCTGATATTTGTAGTTTAATCAGAGCAACCTGAGGGTTAAAATCTTGTGTGAATTAAGATTTAGTAAAACATTTTGTAGCCTATATTTCTGTAAATAAAATGTGCCTGCTTCCACACAGCTTAATGAGCAAGGTTATTTGTGATGCCCTTGGACGGAAAGCTTTGCATTGTATAATGTTGTATAATGTTAGTACATCTATAACATAGGCCCCGTAACTTATTTCTGAATGAAGAGACTGACAAAGAATTGACCATGTTTTTCTGTACTTCACAGGAGAGTGTCAGTGGCTCCACCTGGAGCTGATTAGAGAGATGCGCACCTTCTGTAAGACACTGTTCCCTGTGGTGGATTATGCCTACTGCACCATTCCCACCTACCCAAGTGGCCAGATTGGCTTCATGCTTTGCAGTAAAAATGCTGTAAGTGTCTATTTTTGTCCCTGTCTGCTTTAAGTCTTAAGTTGTGCAATTTTTAGTTGCCCATTACCTATTGAAATGATTACGACAGACGTGGTTTCATTATTGCTCATAAGCGAGTAGATTCCGAGGTAGTACTTGTAGAGGTGGGTAAGAGTAATTTTCTGGGTTCGGCTGGGTTCACAAATTTTGGGAAGTTTCTCATTAAGACCAAAATGAAAAAGTAAAGGAAGTTCATAACTTACAGTGATCAATAAGATGAAAATAAAGAGTAAAAAATGACTAGTTATGCTCATTGGTTAGTAATGAGCTCCCCTTACCAGGTAAGTTAGGTTGTAACTGCGAACATGAAAACATAAAAACCCTGATGAAGGCTAGCCTGGAAAAATCCAGACCCAAATCCGGAGGATATATGGGTCTGGCTTCGAGTAACGAAAATGACCCAACTCTAGGGGCGGCACCGAGCATGCATTTGAAAATCTTAAGGTACGCAATTGGATAACACTACGACCAATCACCAGTGGTTTTTCCATAAGCCCCTATGGTGGAGCGAACTGGTAGATAAAACTCTTGCCGTATCAGGTCGCAAAACAGCAAAAACGTACTTTTATAAAAAAGGAACGATTCGAGCGACGTCTTCTGTTCCTCTTTTAGACAAAAAGCCAAGTATAACTCGTTCATTGTAGTTGCCAAAGTTGTTTTAAACATGGTGTTAATCCATAGCAATCTTACAATGTTTACTAATGACTTCGAGGTTGCAGCGCTGTCGTGTCGTCATCTGTTTAACACGCCTCTGGCACGCCTATATCAGTTACACCGATGTGATTAGTGCAGCTCGGCTACAAGGGCATAGTTAATGAGTAGAATGACTTGGTGCCAGAGTAACTTGCTGAGCAAATTCAAATTGTGCTCTCGCGAGAACTCTGGATTTCCAGGGTAGATGAAGGCAGCTTGTCTGCCGAAATGTTGGAGTTGATTAAACCTATTTCGCATCAGAGCATAGAGTGTGCGGCTGTTCTTTTTTTCTCTAACTAACTGCGAACATCCCAAAATGGGTGAACATAGCAGAGTACTCTTACTCTTACTTTTACCCACCTCTGAGTACTTGTGTCAAAACCGGTCTTCGTGTAGTGAGCAGAATCTTGTAAATTGTCATGTGTGGCACACGCTGCTAAAGACTGGATAGATACAATTGTTTTTTGAGGCTGTCCACCAGTGAGGAAATCTGTATGGTATCTGGCATCCTAAAATGAGAACTCTGGTTGTGCCCCATTACGAAGGTGCCTGTGATTCACTCCTGTCTTTCAGGTGGATGTTAAAGCATTTCTGTCCATACGTCTGCTTCAGTCAATCCAAATTTAATGATCTAATTTGTAAGCAGGCTCCAGAACCTTAAAGGAAACATTTATTTAGAGCCCCAAAGCTGTATTCCTCATCTAAATATTGCTGTTTTAGTTTTAACACCTGACCCAATATTTATTTAGTTGTGAAGCTTAGTTTGTATAACAAGCTGCATATTTGCTGCCTATTTTGGGGATGGGCATGCCTACAATAGGCAGATAATGTGCTGCTTAATATACAAAGTTGGCTAATTTTGATAATCTAACATTTACTTTTCAGGCATTCACCACCCTTAGTTTCTTACAGTTTAGGTAACTGCTATGTTAGGGCTGGGCATCGTTCAAAATCTTTTGATCCGGTGACAATTTCGATACCTCAGTTTCGATGCCCGTTCCTTAACAATACTTTTTTTTATAGCATATGTTTTAAAATCCATTTCAACATCAACAAAATACATTAAACACAACTTATTTTCCACCTTAATTGTGAATCAGTAAAGCACAATACATAACAATATAATGGTTTCATTCTTTTTACTGACAATAAAAAAACTACCTTTAAAAAATAACTCCCTTTATAACTTAAAGGGATAGCTTGCTTACCTCCACCATAGGGCCTCCATGGTCGAAAAAGTTGGCAAACTTTTTTAACAATAACCCCTGTGACTACTTTGTGGCACTGATCTTATCTTTCCTTGGACATTTTCCCTCTTTCTGCCAGTGTGAAGGGATTGACACTTTCTGGTATGGCCTTCCTATTCCTAACATCAGGGTGGACCGGCGCAGAGGCTAATGTTAAGGGGGGAAATAGAGCTAACTACAGCAACCGAATAGCAGCACAAGCTGACATGCATGGTGGTCAACGTTATGAAGAAAATAATGTTTCGATTGTCGATCGAAATAAGGAATGAGCGCAACAACGGCAGTAGTAAACCTCTGTTTTCGGTTTAAGTTGTGACATTACACTTATGTCTGGTATTTCTAAAATGTGTAACCTTAACGTTACATTGTACAAACAAAGATGTTGCCTGGTCAGTGGTCAAAGAGTAACGTTATAGATGTAACTAAGTTCTTATCTGCTAAGATCCCAGAAATGCCAGATGTTTAAGGGGGCAGTCTTAACTGTGAGGAGGTGGAAGGCTCTGGTTCCATCTTTTTACATTCAAACCATGCAACTTTCTGCCCTCTTTGTTCCCGTGAATGGTTAAGTGCTTCATTAAATTGGTTGTATTGGCGCCTTCGGCTGCAAGATTCTTAGCGCATATGTTGCATTTGCTATATAGGCATCCAGCTTTACAAAGTGTAGACACACTTTAGACTTAGGACAGCCAATTGCCGGCTATTTTAGGTCTTTACATTCAAGTATGCTACACAATCAATGGCTCACAGACTCTTTTGGAACCGAAATTTGGGACCAAAATAAATATTTTTTCGATACTCAATAGGATTGGAGTAGGGATGGGCCGATACCACTTTTATGGAACAAGTACTGAGCATTTCATTTTGGGTACTTGCCGATACGAGTACTTTTGTCAAATGTCACATTTATCAAGCTAAAATCAGCTTTTTCTTAATGTTGATCAGCAACTTCAAATATAGAAAAGTAAATGTTCCTACATTTTGCCTCAAACATTTACCAAATTAGATGTAGTCTGTCACAACACCCTCTACTTTTTTCACCAATGCATACAGGACAAGACACATTGGTACCAGTTTGTCTACAAGTTGTTGCTAGCCAAACCGCCCCTTTACCCTAGCTCACTTGTCACTATTGCATTACCTAACTGAAACCTGAGCTCCAACAGATATATTTCACTGTTCATGCCTAATGTCATCATCTTTGTCCATCATTCCCTTCAGTTCTCTGCAGCCAATGATTGGTTTGAACTCCTATCATTCCTAACACCTTTAAGAATCAATTGTCTGAGCTGCTCTTTTAACATTGTACTTGCTAAGCATTTTATATCATCTGAACATATACAGACTTGGCCAAAAGTATTGATACCCAATATTGGTGTCCAATGTTTAACGTTTTTCTCATTTTTGAAAATGTATTGTCCCGGACTGAATTATTACTGGCCCTAACTTGTGATCTATTAAATAAATAGAGTAGAAAATGATTTGTTAACTAGTCAGTTAAATATCATATTAAATAAGTTAATATGATTACCTGTTAGTTTAGGTTTTATGAACTTCCCAAAACGCGTGAACTCAGCCGCAATAGTTGGGAAAGCAAAACATTTATTGGGATACTTTTTTTTCATGGTTCTGTCAAAAGCAATATAGAAGGTTAATACTTAATTTATAATTTGAGTTATGTGATTGTATGGAAGTGTCAGCACAGTTTGAAAGTATTAGTTAACATTTTTGCTGTCTAGAAATAGTTTTATTAAATTCCATCTACTTGATCAAAAGCATAATCATGCAGCTGAATGGAGGTCATGGTATTTTTTCTCATGTATCAAAGTTTAATATCTGATGCAATTTCACTTTGGATGCATTGTCTTTCAGGCCTCAACACTGGCCTGTACCACATTTGTTAATGCCAGCATTGTGGGTTTAGTTCAGAGGGGGGCCTGATTTTGTATGTTTTGTAATGCATAATTTCACTATTGTCATTCACTCTTTAAGGGTCTGCTAAATGATCAGCTTTATTAGATGTATTTTACTGTTAACTGAGCAACGTGGCTGGGAGGTTGAACCAGGGCTTTATGGACACCAGTCTGATGCCTTAAACACTAGGTCACCTTGCTGTCCCATTTAGATTTTTCCACGTCAGTTACTGTTCTATGTTCTTAAAATGCATTACCTTTTTTTTGTATAGCAAACGACATTCAGAGAACCAGTGAGAGAACTGTCAAAAAACGAAGTGGATAGTATGAACCTGAGATATTACAACTCGGAGATCCACAGAGCTTCATTCATCCTCCCGGAGTTTGCAAGAAAGGTAAATGCAAACGAAATGACATTTGATTCAGTGGTAAATGCAAACAAAATGAAATTTGATTCAGTCAAAGTAAAGCAGATCTGATGTTCTCCTCTCACAGTGCATTCAGAAAGTGTAAAGACCCCTTTACTTTTTCCACATTTTGTGACAGTCTTCTTGTAAAATGTATTTACGGTACTTTTTTGCCCCTTATCAATCTATACACAATACCCTGTAATGACAAAGCAAAGATAGTATCTGGACTGAAGGTTGGTGTGCAGGTATTTGATCCAGTCTTCAATTAAACTGAAACCTTATCACAGTATTGTCCGTTAGTTTGTTTTAATGTGGTTACAGGATCATGGGGGCCTGCACAGTAGATCTCCTGCTGAATGGTTAGCAACTTTTGAAACGTGTAACATTAAGACAATACTTTTAATAAATTCTTCCCAAATTGAATGAAAAGGGATCCAAATGCACAAGATAGGCTTCTTAAATAGGAAAATGCAAAGGGTAGTCAATGTAACTAGAGCTGTTTTGACAAACCATAATCAGTAGGTGCTGTAATGCACTGCTCAAATGTAAGGGAAGTTTCAAATCACACATCAGATGAACAAAACATATTAAAGATCAAAATCTTTACTGTACATTGTAAATCATTGAGAACAAAATGTCATTTTGAACTGTCATTGGAAACTAAAATCAACAACTGATTGAGGGCTGGATTTGAACTTGCAGCAAAAATCAAAGTGAACAATTAAAAAACGGCCTGTTCCAACTTGTGTGATGTCAGTTTGTGACTCAGTAGTGTCAATTGATGTTAGTTGTCAGTGACACCAGTCAGTGGGGTTGTAGTAAAGTGTGTCCCCCATTAGTTTGAGAGTTTTTTTAAATGAATAGAATATTGATTTTGTCATGTCAGTGTTTCACTGATTAATTTAGAAGTTTATAAAATTGAATTCTTAGAAGAAATTACATCTATAATACGTTAAAATAAACGGATAGGCTAGTCACGCAACTTTAGGCACGACTATAGAAATGTAATTTCTATGGGCAAGACTCTACACGTTGCCTTTCGTTAGCTTATCTGCATAACTGGAATATCTACATATGGTAAGTAAATATAGGCTTTTTCCTTGGCTTTTTGCCCAACCATTCATCTCCCATTTTCACGTCACTCCAGGCAGGCCAGAGCATCAGGCACTTTGCTTCATGTTAGCAAGAGGTGACAGCACCATCTAGCGATCTTCTTGTGATATTGTTACATCTAACTGTCTTTTGTAATATTAGCATTTATTTAATATATTTTGATGACTTCCCAATAGAGTTATGAAGCAATTTAAATCCAGCACTCTAATTCCTCTTGGAATTGGCTGGCCGCGGAGATATGTTAGCACAGCTGACTACTCCGTTGCTACTGCGACATTCACTAGTAACTTGCCGCAAATTGGTTTAATGTGGATGTAGGCCGCTAGGTCTCTCCAATGGAATGGTACACATAAAATGGCTGCCGCTCTGACTATTCTGCTAATGTATTTGAATTGGAATGGCCTTTCTACTGCATTTCCATGGTGTAAAGGCTGTAATTCTGACTTGCTTTGCACAACTCGCCACCATGTTTTGCACAGATTGTTTGTTTTCTCTTTCAAATTGCTTTCGCTATCAATCCAACTCATCTTTCAACATGGGCTGTCAGTGATGTGCCTGGGCAGTGTGGGCACGTACCTGAATGTGATGCAGTGTCATTGGTTGCTGCTGTTTGATTAGCTTTTTGCGTTATACTGAAGTTGGCGACATTGTAGTTTGTTGAACGTTTACCTACAAAAAATCACTATCGAAAATATAACATACGTTTATCATGTTTTTTTATCATAAATATTGATATTGATTTATCGCTTAGCCCCATGTCCATCCCTTAATGACCACAGTGTACAAATCTTCTAAAGGCTTTTCCAAGCAGGATAATGCACCATGTCACAGAGCTCACATCTGTAACTAATTTCTTGAACATGACCATGAGTTCACTGCACTTAAATGACCCCCACATTCAGTTGATCTCAATCCAATCGAGCACCTTTAAGATGTGGTGGAAAAGGAGATTAGCATCATGGATGTGCAGCCGACAAATCTTCAGCAAGTGTTTGATGCATTAATGTCAATATGGACCAAAACCTCAGGAATGTTTTCTGCACCTTGTTGAATCGGTACCACAAAGAATGAAGGCAGTTTTGAAGGCAAAAAGGTGTCCAACCCAGTACTAGCAAGGTGTAACTAATGAAGTGGCATGTGAGTATATTTAGAATCCTCAAGGAAACTCATACATTCAAGTTAAATTAATGAACATTGGCTATTTGAATTTCTCCACCTACTGGCCTCATTTGCGCCGTGCAAGATGTTTCTCGGATATAGCTTGATTCAGCTTTGTTTCAGGTGGATTGGGGGTAGATTGAAACACATTGGTATGACGAGGCACGTCCCTGAAATGGAAAACTCCCAAAATGGGTCTGGTGTCAGCCAGGTTATGACCCAGTACCTTCTTCAGCATCTGCCTAGTGTGGTCATTTGTTTAGAGGCCAGTGTTCTTGGAACTTCATTACTGCTTCAATGCTGCTGTTTAGTAACCTTACGTCATTATGGGATATTGTCACATGGGGTATTTACTCTATGTAGAATCTGACGCTAGTTTATTTCTTCACATGCAGTAGAACGAACAGTGTGCACAATATGTATTTAAATACAAATAATTTAATTTTAGATTGATGAGGAAAAATTAATTTTAGAGTAAGGCTGTAAGATAACAAATGTTGAAATTTGCATTATTAGCTCTCAAAGGCAGTTTTTGCCATTCTCTTAGGATATTGGAACACAATTAACTTAAATATTAGGGCACTAATGCATTTTTTTTTACTATTCATTTATGCTTCACAGGTCCTGAGTGAAGCATGAGTGCCTTTTTGGACAAAATATTAATCATTGAACTGATTCTGTCTGGACACGAAGCAACAACACATCACAGCTGCTGCCCTTCTGCCTGTCTCCACCAGGGGGCCCTGAGGACTAAGTGGAAAAGAAAGGCCCTATGGGGTCAATTCTATTCTTTTCAGAGAGCTTGTTCATTCCTTCCAGTCTTAAAGTATTTGTATTTATTTGTTCCTGCATTTTTTTTGGCATGTCTTCATCCTTAACAGTAATCTTATGTTAACATCAAATATGAGGTAAACAACATGAATACTGTGGTAGGAAGCTCAGCTTAAGACACACTTAATTGCAAAACATGCCATTTTATTTAAAAGAAATGTATTCCTCTTTTATTCCTCCAAGTCATTTACTGAAATTATTCAAGATTATCCAGGTAATGCCAGGATTGTGTTGTTGTTGAAGTGGTTATTATCATCGTTGACCTCCAGGCAGATTTTGGAAATGATTTTTTTATTGGTTGAAAATGATGTATTATTGAAGAAAATGGAAAAGCTCAGGTCACAAGTTGAGTTGAAAACATTACTGCTTTAAAATGTGAACATAACACTTCCCATAACCTCTACTTTCCCATAACATGTCAGTTGATCGAATACTGAGGATGTACTGCACATACTGTATATTGTTGGGTGTTTATTATCCTTTGTTATACAGTCCTTGTATTTGTTAATATACAGTTGTTCATCTACTATGGATTTATCCGGAATGTCAGAATGTTGCCTTTTTATTTTCTTAGGACCTGATTGAAAGTACGTAGATGTTGTGAAATATTGCTATCTATTGATGCTAATGGATTACATATCAGTAGGGCATTCATACTGAATCTGTGTCCAAGGAAATGGTGTTACATGTGAGAGTTAGGATCATGGTTTTATAAGAATGATAAAATATAATAAATCAGTGAGGTTAACTGACTGAGACTGGTTTGGTCAAGCAAAATGCAAACCTTGAAATAAAATCTCCTCCCTGGACTCCTGTACCTGAGGCATGAACAATGCTAATCATCAATTAATTGTTGTTGAGTCATTAGAACACCTGTGATGAACTATTGCAATTTCTACCCCACATTTGAAGGAACCGGTAATATCAAGGGAAGGAATGGTTCTGTTCTATGATTGCTAAATCTAGCTACACTGTACCTAACATTTCTACCTGCAATGTTCTGCTTTGTGCTGAACATAATAATAGTTTTTATATGTAAGCCTATTGACTAAGCTTTTTGGAAGTTACTTTATTGATGTTGAAACAAGTCTGTCAAGTTGAGCAACATCAGAATATTATAGTATAAAACCCACCAGACTGACAGTATTGGCTCTTTCACATGGCGTGAACCCATGTAGCATGTCCTGTGGGTATTACAAGCAACACATGCAGTATTTACACCACTGAAAATCGGTATAAAATAAATGACATTCTGATCCATTCTAAGAACTCTTTGATATTAAAACACTTCATATTACTAACGTGTGCATGACCATGAAAATGACAATTGGTAACAATCCTAATGTGGGACTTTAGTTTCTGTATAATGTCTTTATTAGAACGCAACCACTTACGACTCTAATTCGATTGTTGTTCTGTCCAACTGGTAATCTTTCAACCTCTAACCTTTCAGAAAAAATAACTTATTAATTTTGTACCCCAAATGGTTAGGTAAATACAGGTATTTGAAATAACTTATTTTGTACCCCAAATGGTTAGGTAAATACAGGTATTTGCCAGGAGAATTCACAAACTGACAGTAAATTAAATACATTTGTACCAGAAAAACCCATTGAGATATTTACAACAGAATGTACTGTAGTAATGTCACATCATGTAAAGGACAGGACAGCTGACATTGGTTTTAACAACTATGACCAATGTGTGAATCAAAGGCAATTTAAGACTATATTTAGTTGAGATTTTTAATAAGCTGACTTAGCGGTGATGATAGACTTAAATCATCCACGTGTCCACATAGCCATTAAAACATTCTTGTCCATGGGGTCTTTACAGTTTACATCATGGTACTCTAAAGGATGATTAATCTGCAGCTAAAAGGATCTTGGTTGAAATAATGATTCAGGAGTCGGGCAGCAGGTTGATCATAGGATGTTTAATAAAGTACTTTTTGTCCCGGAACAGGGATCTCCGTGAGGTAACAAAGACTGGTTCGGAAAGAGCCCCGAATAACTACTTGAGTTGGCTTATATAGCCTTAGGGTTGTTGATAACAAGTTCAAGAAGACCCTTTTCTCCTTGTCTCACACGGAGATCAGCAGGTCACCTTCCCTTACCAAATGGCCTTGCTAGTTCATGTTGTTACCAACTCAATCTGTAACCCGTATCTGTGTCTCCTGTCCTGTTAGTTACATGTCTCTTTAGTCTGAATGGCATCAAACATGTATTAGATCTGTGATGGTATTACAGTCTAATATATAATAGAGTTATAAGAAACAAGTCATAAGCTTATTCTGATCTTAATAAAGAAGAAGAGAACATCAATTGATGGTCTCTGTCCTAGTCAACTGTCTGCACAGTGACCAACTTCCTCTTCGCTGAGGATCAAAACCCATGTCAACAAGGTACCATTCCTGAGTCATTGAGCGCCCTTGAATCTCCCTCTCCCTGAAGCAGTGGAAATGCCCGTCTACACTCAGATATACCTAACAGCCCTCAGATTCCTAGATGCATAACACACATCTAGTTATACCATTCTAAACGGTTTTAACTGTATTTAACATGCTAATATAGAATTTTCCCAGATCTCCCGCACAAGGCAGTGCAAATTGGCATAGCGATGGCCGGGATTTGGCTTCGATAACTCAGATTATCTATCCTGCCACGTTGCTCTCCAGTGACTCCTTGTGTCCAGATCGGGTGTCTGTAAATTCAGTCGCGATAGTAGTCGGTGAACGTAATCATCCTGTGCATGATCCGACTGAAGGTTTCGGTGTTTGATGAGTAGAGCAAAAATGATCGGCGGTTGGGTGGCGTAGTTATATGAACCATGTGCGTGCCCCCCACCATCCCTCAGATCTGTCCTAGGAGTTGCAGAGCTGCTGACAAGGCAGGGTTAGGTGGAATCGGGAAGGGAGGGACAAAAATGATTTGCTACTTGCAAACATATCATGGTCGTCAAGACTGAACAAAAACATCTGAGGCAGGAGCTCCAAAAGCCCAGGTCTGGAGAAGCTTGTGCTCTTCAGTAGCTTTTCATTTTGGGTTCCTTGAATGGGCTGTAGCAGGGCGATTTTAGAAATGGACAGTTGGGGGGGGGGCTCAATAATTGAATGTCCAAAGAGCATGTCATTCATCAATTACTGTTACATTCCCTCAAATGTAATACACCACAAAGATGGCTGCTCTCAAACGGGCAAACTAACAATACTGACTAACTGCTATTAAAAAGAGGTCTAAATGGGTTTTTAAATGTGTCTATGAGGGTGACAACTAAACCTATGCTTTCATAAAAGGCACATAACCAGCAAGGACAAAACTTAAAACCTGAATGAGCAATAAGTGTGGGATAGTCAAGTATACTGTATAATCATAGTTTAATGAGGAATATAACTTGGGTGTATTACAAACAATGTGGGTAATACAGCTGCTGTTTGTGAAACACCTAGAGTACTTATCTCGTCTTGAATACCTCCTGACTCTCTCACCTGGTGCTTGCTCCTCCTTCATGCTCTCTCAGTTGACCAGTGGCCACTTCCCCCCCAGTTTGCACTAACAATCACAAGCAAAAACAAAAATTTTACTTCACTAGAAAATAAACTATTTTAATATAATGTGGAATCATGGCAGGCATAGTTGCCTAGTGCATATCACTGTGGCCTCACAGCAAGTAGGTTCTGGGTTCAAACCCCTTTCATCCCAGGCCTTTCTGTGTGGAGTTTGCATGTTCTCCCTGTGTCTGCGTGGGTTTCCTCTAGGTTCTCCGGTTTCCCCCACCATCAAAAACATGCAGGTTAGGTTTGGGACTACAGGTGAAAATTAGCATCTATGCTATAATCTGGCTCATTTGGAGTCTGTACAGAAGTGTAAGGTTGTTCCTTAATGTGCACTGTCCCATAATAAATAAAATAGAACTGAATATGATGACTGGGATTAAAACAACTAATCAATATCCCTAAATATTGATTATTCTTTGTAAAAGAGTTTACTATGTGGAAAAAAATATGCAGGTGGCTGCAGCATCTATGGTTGTAAAGATAGCATTCCTATAAAACATTTACAATTGTCTCATGGCTGGAATGAAACAACCTGTTTTCAACATCCCTAAGTAATTGTATCCCTGTTCAACAAATATTTTAGCTGGTTACTTGGGCCTAAATCTGTCTAGAACAGGAGTATTTAACTCTTATCCTGTAACTAGAAGTCCCAGAGTCTGCTGGTTCTCTATTCTACTACCTAATCAATAATTGCACCCACTTGGTGTACCAGGTCTAAATAAGTCCCAGATTAGAGATGTAAAGACGGAGTGGAACTGGCTTTGAGAGCCAGAGTTGTATCGAGCTGGCCTACGAGGTGGGTGACAGCAATGTAAGAAAGGGGGAAAACATTTTGAGGTGCACTACAATCAGTGTTGATAGTAGAGAACTGTATATAAACTAATTTAATAATGGCATGCTTCTTCTTGGCGTTGTACTTTTTGTCTTTATTATCTGTTCACTCTCACCAAGTTCCTGCTCTCCCTCACTTCTGTGCCCTTTTTATCCAGTTCACCCTCCTTCTCTTTCTCTATTTGTACTGATAAACATGAAGATACAAACAATTGTACATACAGTTGTGTTCAAAATATTAGCAGTCCAACATCACTGACCAGATCAATGACTGTTTTTGGTAGAAATAATATTCCCACATTGTAAATAATTTACTAGTAGGTGCAGTAGAGTAATAGAAAACCCACAGACCCAACAGTCATGACATGCATGCTGCTGATTCTGTGTAATTGAATCATTAATTGAAAGGGGCATGTTCAAAATAATAGCATTGTGGAGTTCAAGCAGTGAGGTCATTCATTCTGTGAAAAAACAAGTGTCAAACAGGTGACGCTTATTCAAGGACGAAGGCAGCAAATGTCGTACATGCTGGTTATAGTGCATTTCTCTCTGAAAATGAGTAAAATGTGTCATTCCAGACATTGTTCAGAAGAACAGCGTACGCTGATTAAAAAGCTGATTGAGGAGGGGAAAACCTACAAAGAAATGCAGAAAATGATAGGCTGCTCAGCTCAAATGATCTTCAATGCTTTAAAATGGCAACCAATACCAGAAAGACGTGGAAGAAAATGGAAAACCACCATTCGAATGGATCGAATAATAGACAAAAATGGCAAAGACTGAGCCAATGATCAGCTCCAGGGTGATGAAAAAAGATCTAAAGTTACTTGTAAGTACTGTAACAATTCATAGATGCCTATTTGAAGCCAATTTAATCGGCAAGAACCCCGCAAAGGTCCATTGTTGAAAAAAAACTGGCCTAAAGAGAAATGGTGCAATATTTTGTAGACTGATGATAGCAAGATTGTCCTCATTGGGTCTAGGGGCCGCAGACGGTACACTGGGTACATGATGAATGACATGGGGATGTTTCTCGTACTATGGTGTCGGGCCTATTTATTGCATACCAGGGATCACGGATGTGACACAAAAAATGCTGTTTCTGAGGCAAAACCAAGAAAAGCAGAGGAACTGTGGAATGTAGCCCAATCGTCCTGGGCTGGAATACCTGTTAACAGGTGCCAGAAGTTGGTCAACTCCATGGAACACAGATGTGAAGCAGTTCTCAGAAACTGTGGTTATACAACTAAATATTAGTTCATTGATTCACAGGATGGCTAAATCAACAAGCATTTTTCAGTTTATACTGTAATTTTTTTGAGTTTGTAAAGACAATTGCAGACACTGATATGTTTTTAAACAGCCAAACATTCATTTCTCTTCACTTTAAAGTAATAACAAATTTGATAGATTTTTCTTCATGTTTTGATTGAAAATAGACTGCAGTGTTCCCAATGCATTTGCATGTATGGAAATAAAAGCTATTGTGAGCTTTACTCACGTTTCTGAACATGCTGCTATTATTTCTAACACAACTGTAAATAGCAGAACTCTAAAAGTCAATGCATTTAGGCATGTAGACATGATCAAGATGATCTGCTGAAGTTCAAATCAAGCATCAGAAGGGGATGCTTATCTGAACGCACAACATGTTGAACTAGGGCTGTTCAATTATGGAAAAAATAATAATCACAATTATTTTGGTCAATAATGAAATCACGATTACTTAACACAATTACACAATTTTTTTGGAAAGATTTTGTATTTATTGAATATAAAAAACAATGAAACAAAATCAACAGATAACAACAAATACATATTTAGTATGACTATGATCATCACAACCTTCACCAAAGCATAATTGTCAACGTGGTGTTGTGTGTGTGTGTGTGTGTGTGTGTGTGTGTGTGTGTGTGTGTGTGTGTGTGTGTGTGTGTGTGTGTGTGTGTGTGTGTGTGTGTGTGTGTGTGTGTGTGTGTGTGTGTGTGTGTGTGTGTGTGTGTGAGAGAGAGAGAAAGGGTAGTTCACACAGTGGTATTATTATTATTATTATTTAGTAGTGTTAGTAGTAAACTACTCTTACAGAGACAATCACACACTAACTTACATATTACTTGCTTATTACTACTAATATTGTTATTGCTTTTGTTAAAATAACATATTTACATACAACTGAATCACCACGTTACACAAAATCATGAGCAAGGATTCCTCGAATTTCCTGTATGACCAAAGCAAGCCTGTGACCAAAGCAACGGAGCCTCATCCGTCCATTTACCTCAGCTGGGAGCTCTACGTTTGAGCCATTGTCGGTACGTAGTGATGCAGATTAACTTTTCTTCCTTTTAACCCAATGCAGCAATTGCTTCCATTAGCCCATGCCTATGTTTTGAGCCATATGGTCATCGGAAATAAATGCTGTTTGTACACATTTCATGTTTAAATTGAAATCCGCATTGATGAAATGTATAGTAAGGCTAACATATGGCTCCATATGGATCGGCTAGACCATAGGTTCTTCTGCCACCTCTGCATGGCATTTCTCATATAAAGTAGATAGGCGGCTGTTGCCATTTAATAACAACCTTGTGCTTTCAAGAATAACGAGGGAATAAAATACATTTCAGAAAATAATTACTTAAAACCTTTCAGGATGGCTGAGATGAAAAATGAAAAGTATTAGTATTAGGCTGCAGTATTAGACAAGGGTTTAAAATGGTGCTGTATAATTAATGATTAGCCAAAGGGTACTGTGAAATTGCACCCTCCTAGTTTAGGATTTAGAATATTGAAATGCACACTGCTGTTTTTTTCGAATGGGTCCAGAAACAGACAATAGGTCGTTCTACATTTTTGTCGTAATATTTAGATGGTGAGTGTGCTGCAATTTGTACTACAGACAAGGAAAGTCAAAATATATTTAGCATTGGGGAGGTTAATTTGTGCATTGTTTTTTTTATTGATCCCCAAACTTTTAACAATAAGTATCAAAGGGTCCCTGAGTGTGTTCAAATTGTTGGTAAAAGTAACCTACAGTGTGGGTCATTCAAATCCAGTCTCCTGCTCACTCAAAAACATATCTTATCTTTCTCCACTCTGTGTCCTGATTAAAGCTTGGAATTATACCTTTTATATGTATTAGTTATATTGGCTACCATAATAGCTTCATGTATAATAAAGCAAGACATTGATAAACAGCACACACATTAAGAAAAGACACATTTACCATGAAAAGATCATGTATCTGATATTTGAACTGCCCTATAAGCAACTGTGCTTCTAACTTAAGTTAACCCTGGCATGCAAGCTAGTAAACCCATGGCATTTCTAGTACTAGCAAGTCCTGAGAGCAAGTCTGATATCTACTGTTTTTCCACTACATTTCTGAAGTTATGTTCTGCACACATCTTATATACAAACCTTGCCTAATTCTTTCAAACACTGCTTTACAACAGTCTCCAGCAATTTATGAAGCAACTGGTGGAGTAACAGACATGCCATTTTTAAAATCCCTTATTTCTCTTTAAATTAATGGATTGAATTGCCATTTTTTGTACCACTAACCTAGAGATACCAGAGTATGTCTTAATTATGCATTTTTTATATGCCTTAGGGCTGTTATTGCCATGTCAACATTCAGGACATTATTATCACAGTTCATTTGATCAACTGTCTTGTGTGCATTTGGAGCAGATTTGCTACTGGTTCAGTTTCCCACATCAACAACATCCCTGGGCAAACTGAAAACTCAACCTTTCTTCTTCATATGATTATAGTTGTAGCGGTCACAGTCTTGACATCACCAATGCCTGATTTGAAACCTCAGGGGTAAGCACATCAGCCTATTAGATATTTGGACACACAGGTCGAAATGGATTTCCCATGAGGCCAAACTATTTTCATTTTCAATTATAATTTTTCTTACACTTCAAGGCATCCAAATATGAATATGTTGAAATTGACATATCCTGAGTTAGATAGGTTATTTGGTGTATTAGGATTTGTAGCAGTGGACCTCAGTATCAAATCTACACAGTCTGTCCTAAAAACTTCAAACATTCTCTAGGAACCATCAGCCTGACGCCCTGCAACCTTTCTGATGGATCCATGGTTTCATTTTCCTTTCATCAACTGCATATCAGTTGGCCTGAAGCAACACTTTAACAGACCTCTCCAGAACTTAAATGTAGCAGCACATACATTCGAATGGACACACACACAACATTTTTCTTAACAATCCCAATAAATATTGTTAATAGGGTTAGCGAAGTCGATCCCACTTCAAATAAAATATTGGTTACAAATGCTTTAAACACCATAACTACAAGTGTCATTAACACAATTTTATTTCACAGAAAATGTACAAGCATGCATGTAATGCTTTATATATGGTTTATAATCATTCATAGTTTCTTACAGTACACCACATTTTTATCCTTCACCTTACAGCAGGAATTCTTATGTCACACATTAGAATACAGGTCCTTCTCAAGAAATTAGCATATTGTGATAATATTAGTATTAAAACAATAAATGACCTGAAATATTTCAGTTGGTGTGCAATGAATCTAAAATATATAAAAGTTTAATTTTATCATCATTATGGAAAATAATGAACTTTATCACAATATGCTAATTTCTTGAGAAGGACGTGTATGTAGAGCAGGGCCAGCCCCAGGTATAAGCGAACTAAGCGGCTGCTTGGGGCCCTCTGGCCACCAGGGGGACCCCAATCGAGTGCACAGGTGACTCCGCGTGGTCAGAGGGGGCCCCCAAATCAAATTCTGCTTAGGGCCCCCAAAAGGCTTGGGCCGGCACTGATATAGAGTACATACATATTTGCTTATAAATGCTTCGTGACTGAAAAGGACAGGGGCTGTTTTTATTCTTGAATGTCAACCATTTTAATAACTATTTTATATTTGGAAGGCAAGGTGACATCTGACTAGTGATTGAAAGGTCCCTGGTTGTAATCATGGTGAACCTGTTCTGCCAGTGAGCAAGAAGCTAATCGTATTTGCTCTTTTTCTCCCCACTAACATTCCCCTAGGTCAGGGGTGTCAAACCGGATCCACAAAGGGCCTAGTGTCTGCAGGTTTTCTCTTTTACCTTGTACCTGAATGATTGAATGTCACTAATTAGTTAGGATCTCCCCTCACCTGGCAGTCTTAATAGTTCTTAATTGGGCACTAATTGAAGGGAAAGACCAAAAACCAGCATACACTAGGCCCTCTGTGGAACCGGTTTGACACCTGTGCCCTAGGTCATTGCTGTAAATGAGAATTGGTTCTTTAGACTGTTTTCAAGATTCAGTGTGTAGTAAAACGGTAATGTGAATCATTCATGTTATGATCAATGTCTCCATGGGTCTGTTTTGTGAGTTGCATGTGGCTGCGTTTGTGATCAACTTTCTCCATCTCACTACCCCTTCTCCTGACAAGGGAGTAACTATGACAACCTGTTAATGTATGTAACAGACAAGTAGAATTGTGCAATAAGAATTTTCTGTTTCTGTTTCTGTTGGGCATTTTGACAATGCCCAGGAGCCCAGCAAGGGGCGGTACAGCTCTGTGGATAGATGGACAGGAGTTTCTTTACACATCGCCCTCTTGCAGCTCCTTGTGTAGGTTGGGGCTTAGATTTATTAGCTCAATTCCCACGGGGAGATTATGAGAATGTATGCACACTCACTATTATGTTGCTTTGGATGGGAGCTTCTGTTAAATGGATTAAATCCAAGCTTAACAAATAATCCACAGCTGTCACACACATACTATTTTATGTATGATATGAATGTGAAATTTGCATACAGTATCTCAACTTTGATGTATAATATAATAGATAATATACAGATTCATTTTCTGATTTGTGCATATAGTTTGCTTATATCAATGAATACACCCAGAGTATTCTTCTTAATGTTCACATGTTGGAAAATGACAATGTGCACAAAATATTATGTAATCCACTTTTCAGGACGTCCACTCCTAGGGAGAGTAGCAACAATGCTGAACTTTCTCCATTGACAATTTGTCTTACCGTGGACTGATACAGGGGCGTAATTGTCAGGGGCCTCCAGAGATGGTCCTGTTATTGACAGTTCTTTTGACCTTATATATAGGGGGGTTGTGTGGTGGCCTGGAAGGTTCATAACATTGCAGAAGGTCAGAAATGTACTTTGGCCGTTGTCATCATCGATTATAATTGTAGGCAGGAGGCAGATGCAGTTCTCAATTATGGTGTATTTTATTTAAACCGATATACACTTGTAAGTAGAATCCAAACAAAAAAACAACAAACTCCAGAAACCAGAAACTCACAGTACCTCTTGAATATACTAAAACTAGAACACTAGAAACTAGAACTGCAGACTACTTGAAACATCTTACTGAATTCTCAATATGGAACTTAGAGCTGAAACACGTAACTTATAACATACATGAACATGAACAATGAAAAAACAATGAACAAGCAAACAGGAGATGACTACATACACTAATGACTAAAGGGGAACCAGTTGTGTGTATTGGAGACAAAATCAAACAAGCAAAGGAAGTCCATATATGGAAGTGAGTAGATAGTGTCCGGGAGAATCAGAAAACCAGGAGTGGAGTACAACTAATAAGAAAACACAGATACAACAGGGGGAAACCGTGACAGTACCCACCCTCCGAGGAGCAGCTCCAGCCACTAGAACTGACAGGGAGGATTTCAGTTATTTTATATTGTCCTCCATGTTTACATGGTTAACAGGATCAAATTGTTTCATGAAATTTGAATCTGTGTTTAAGTGGACACGGACAACACATATCCTGCACCTGATATAAACTTTAGAATTTTGTTTATTTCGTTTAAGGAGGCAAATTCACTGCAGGCCCTGGTAGATAAAAATTCAGAGGCTAAAGACACAGGAGGGATTGTTAGCCTGTCAACAGCAGCAAACAAGGCACATGCATTATTATTGTTTTTGGTGATGACATCAGAGAAAAAAAACCTTGCTCTTTGTTCTTTCTCAGTTATCATAAATGTGAAGTCTCTCTTTATAGATGTCATAATCGACCTGAAAATTTGATTTTCACCACTTGCGTTCAGCTCTATGACATTCTCTTTTTTCTAATCTTACCAATGTGGAATTTCTCAATTTTCTTACCAGAGACAGCCTTCACCTTAGTTGGTGCAATGGCATCAATAACATTAGTAGTTTTAGTATTGAAGATATCTACAAGCTCATTGACTGAGACCCAAGAAAGGAAAGGTGTGGAAGAGAACACCTAAATAAATAGCTCACTGGTGTTTTCAGTGATATACCGTTTCATGATTACCGCTGTTTGAACATTTGTGTCCACGGCGATTGCACTCTCAAAAGAAAACACATGAATGATCGGAGAGAGCAACAGTCACCACAACCGTTGAAATGTTCAGACCCTTGGAGATGATTAAATCCTTGTTGTGTGTGGGCTCCCTCACATGCTGAGTCAGTCCATAGTTATCAAGAACACATGCTGAGTCAGTCCATAGTTATCAAGAACACATGCTGAGTCAGTCCATAGTTATCAAGAACACATGCTGAGTCAGTCCATAGTTATCAAGAACACATGCTGAGTCAGTCCATAGTTATCAAGAACACATGGTGAGTCAGTCCATAGTTATCAAGAACACAACATAGTTCTGTAGTCCCTATGTCCTGAAGGTTGTCAACATGGATGTTAAAATCACCATCAATGACTACGCAGTCAAAGACAATACAGATTATAGACAGTAGTTGAGTAAAGTCAATGACTACGCAGTCAAAGACAATACAGATTATAGACAGTAGTTGAGTAAAGTCAATGACTACGCAGTCAAAGAAAATACAGATTATAGACAGCAGTTGACTAAAGTCGTCAAAAAGTTCACACAGAATTTAGGTGGGCTATAGATATTTAAAAATATAGCTTGAGAAGAGAAATTGAACTAAAGAGCCACATATTCAAAATAAGCTAAATTTCCATAAAACTCCATTGAAGGGTTATTAAACGAAATATCAACTCCACCTCCTTTCATATGCACTTTAGCCTCGCTCATGAAACTAACATTGGGAGTGGTAGACTTGATAAGAACAGCTGCACTGTTATCTTCTCGCTTCGCAAGAGCGTACCGTCATAGCACCATCAAGAGCAGAAATTAGCTTTTTTCTTTTTCTTTGTGATGTTTTCCTGATTTTGCTCCCAATTCCCTCTCTCATCCTGCCTTGTCGACACCTCTGCAACTCCTTGTACAGATCTGTGGGATGACGAGGGGCACGTCCAACCACATGGCGCCCGATCCACCAATACTTTTCGCACTGTTCACCCAACATGGAAGCCTTTAGTTGGATCATGCATGGGATGATTACGTTCACCAACTACACTTCTATGCTAACTTTTGCACTGCCTCGTGCAGGAGGCCCGGGGAGAATCGGAGAACCCATGATCAGGCTCAAACCTATGACCATCGTGAAGTAGACTGTCCTACGTACGCCATACGGACCCCAAGATCAGAGATTTTCTTTACCTATACATAATTTGCTAATGTCAACTACAAACACAGCAATAAAATAAGGCTGCCCCATTGTATATTTGAAATAATTAAATATAGTAATCAGTCTCATTATGAGGCTAAATAAACTATTTTAAACATATAGGCTACATCCTAAAGAATTACATTTTTGATGATCATTAATGTCTCAATAAGCTGCGCACATAACAGTGTACACAAACCCTACTCTATATTAAATATGACAGGCTGATATAGAAAGCTAGCAGGGAAGCAAGAGAGTGTGGAAATCTCTCAATAGGTTCTGCGTGCAGTGGGCACTGTCTGAGAGATAGTAAGGGAAATGTTAGGACATAAGTTATGAAAGATCCAACTGATGCCAAGGAAGGTAGGCTTTGATTATAAAAACAATGTATTTAAAAAAGTTTATGTGTAAAACCGGTCAGAGTGAAGTGCATTGGAAATGCTCTTTAGAGAATTGCTTTTATTTCAGTGCATCATAAACTGCTTTGCTTCACATAAGCGATGGTTAAACAAAACGTTGATGTATATAAATAATAATGTACAAAATAATGCAATGTTCACTTTAAGTATGTTATGATATTTTATTAAGCCATGCAATTAACCTCATATTTATATTTGTGCATTTTGTGCATTTTAAAACACTTTTTTTGCAGTTTTGTACTGTGACCTCTACAAAGGACGAGTTTATTTGCATGGGCTTTCATGGTACCGTGCCAGTATTTTGTAAAATTACTATGAAATAATATAAATGTATAAAAGACGAAGGGTCTACACATACACAAGTCCTTCATATCCAACTTTTAAAGCCTATTTAAAATAAATAATTTATTGTTTTTTAATGCAAATTGCAACATTTTGATGGGGGACATGTTTTGTCCCTTATTTCAAGAATCAGTGATATATATATATATATACTATACATAGCCTACATGTTTGACCGTATAGCTCACACACACAGAGTTATCTTACTCTTGTGATCAAAAACATTGCTCCTCAATTCTGAGGCTGTTCTGTAAATAGTTACGTTCAGCTCCCTACAAGGGGAGTGGGATGTCAACCACACCGCACAGGACACCTCGAGGTCAGCAACAGAGGCGTGGGGTCGTGGGTGCGAACAAGGACACAGAGACAGCAAGTACCGTTTCACAAAGGGGTTTTATTGTACCCACGGTTTTTTATGAAGTAATATATATTTGGATATATATATATAATAATAATACATAATAATAATTATTATAATAATAATAATAATAAGGAAATGGGACAAGGGGCCGGACAGGACCAAAGAAAATAAACAATATATAAGGCTGCACCCCTTACCTATTCTAACCTAACACACAACACAAGAACCTAACCTGTACTGGCACACGATCCAGGCGCCCTACCAGAAGTAGAGGAGTGATCTGTCCAGGTCTTGCCTAGTGTATATAACAGGGGAGATTTCCTACGGGTGGTGTAAGCCCAGGGCATCTGTCCTAACACTCGCCAAGTGTTTCCCCTCTCCCATGGGAAAATAAAAGAAAAGAGAAACACATGTTGGGTAGATTTATTTTTAAATGTCTTGCCAAAAATTAAGTATTCCTGCTAGTTTCACTTTGTTTACAGTATAAAGGACATGGACATTTTATTTTGATGTTGTTATGCTCAAGGCCATTAATATACCTAACATACCGCATATGCTAAAACTGAAAAAAAACTGTTAGTAAACATGTTATCCCTCAATTTTATTGTTGCATTTTAGTGATAGGAGTTTGCAGCGTTGAATGTGGCATGCATATTTTCCATATTTTCTGTGGGTCAGATGGCTCAGGAGTCAAATGTGTAGTCGGAAGGTTTTCGTTTCGATTCCCGACTGAGCCAAATGTTGTGTGCTTGAGCAAGGCTCTTTACTGTATGTTGCTCCAGGAGGATGTCCCTGTATTCACTGTAAGTACCCTAAATGTCTAAAATGTAAATTTGCTAACAAATTTATACATCTTGTGTCAATCAACATCATTTAAAAAATATCTCGCAACAGTAATACACATCATTCACCCAAGGTTTGTTGCAATATGCTACTTTACATAACCAAATATGCAGAATTAAACTGCAAACATTAATCTTAATCATGTTCCTTGGGATATCCACATAAAGTACATCTTTACAGTTACAGTTGCAATCATAATTATACAACCCAATTGTAAATCAGGTTTATTGTAAAAATGTACAGACCTTCAGCTGTTTGCAGTAAACAAATCAAACATAGGAAATTAAAATATCTCAAAACAACGAATGCATCAAGTGGTTTCCTCAAATCCAATTGAAAATGCAAATCATCATGACTTTTTCAGTCTCAAAACTTCCTGAAGAGAATCCCTCACAACAGCACATAAATGCAAAACAGGTGTTTTCTCAAGCACACCTGATGCAACTAATCAAGGGCTTCCTTAGTTGCACCAGGTGTGCTTGAGCTGGGACATATGAAATGTCTGAACTGGCTAAAGAATGGTCTGGAAAGTTAAGAGAATGGATCATCGCCCTTTACAAACAAGGAAAAGGATACAAATAAATATAGCGAAGGCACTCAACAGAAGCGTCATGCACCTATTTTTTTTTAAGGAGGCACAGTGTGCACAACACAAGGAAACATGTGCCCATAAATACAGATATTAAAAGGAAAATCCACTTGGCTAAAAAATCTGAGGGGGCACATGCTCAATTTCAATGGGCATGACACCTCTGGCACTCAATGTTTCCAGAGATACTGTTGGAAATGTAGTTCACAAGTTCAAAGTTAAAGGAACGGTGGTTACACTGCCTGGACAGGGCAGAAAAAGTAAGCTATTAATGTCTACAACCAGATTTCTGAGATGGTAGGTTGTGAAAATCCTTGAGTGACTACAAAACACCTGTAGCAAGACTTGGTGGCAACATGCACTAAGGTTTCAGTGAGCACAGTAAGGTGCCCACTAAATGCAGATGTTTTCCATGCCAGAACTCCATGACGTACACCACTATTTACCCAACATCATTAAAAATGTTGGCTCCAATATTCTTAAAATCATATAACAAAGCCACAGAGATTTTGGGATTCTGTTCTGTGGAGCAATGAAACAAAACTGGAACTTTTTAGCACGATGGATCAGTGGTATTTCTGGAGGAACGATAATGAAGCATACCCTGAAAAGAACACTCTGCACACAGTCAAGCATGGTGGTGGCTCACTGATCCTTAGGGGCTGCTTTGTATCCTCTGGCACAGGAAACCTGCAGAATGTGGTAGGCGAGTTGGATTCATTGAAGTATCAGGAAATCCTAGGAGAAAAATTAATGCCATCTGTGAAGAAACTGAAGCTTGGGCATCATTGGAACTTCCAATGGGACAATGATCACTAGCATACCTCAAATTTCAGCAAGGTTTGGATGAAGAGGAAGTCCTGAAAGTTTCTGAAGTGGCCATCAAATTCACCTTGAACCCCATAGAAAAT
Organism: Umbra pygmaea; assembly: GCA_016801145.1. Taxonomy (NCBI): domain Eukaryota; kingdom Metazoa; phylum Chordata; class Actinopteri; order Esociformes; family Umbridae; genus Umbra; species Umbra pygmaea. Next base: position 20,101 of record JACXGM010000963.1, on the reverse strand, counting down.
TTCTGGTGGGATTTGAAGAAGGCAGTTGCAGCACATAAACCCAAGAATATTACTGAACTGGAGGTCATTGCTAATGAGGAATGGGCTAAGATTCCTCAGGAACACTGGAAGAGGCTGATGTCTGGTTACGCATCTCGTTTGCAGCAGGTCAAAACAATAAAAGGGTGCTTACAGTGGGGCAAAAAAGTATTTAGTCAGCCACCAATTGTGCAAGTTTTCCCACTTAATAAGATGAGAGAGTCCTGTAATTTTCGTCATAGTTACACTTCAACTATTAGAAACATTTATCATGGAAAATAAGTATTTGGTGAATATCAAAAGTTCAACTCAGTACTTTGTTATATACCCTTTGTTGGCAATGACCTGTGGCAGTGTACCTATGATGAAAATTACAGGCCTCTCTCATCTTTTTAAGTTGGAGAACTTGCACAATTGGTGGCTGACAAAATACTTTTTTGCCCCACTATCAGTTGCATTTACAGTTGAATTTGGGGAAACCGCGTGAAGCAGTCATTGTGTTGAGCTATTTCAATTGCTTTTGTTTGATTTGTTCATTCCAAACAGCTGAAAGTCTGCAAATGTTGACAATAAACCTAATTTGCAATGAGGGTTGAATAATTGTGATTACATCTGTATTTAGCAGTAAACAAGTGTTGTTTGAATGAGTAAAGATATAAAAACTCTTGATGCAGGAACAGCTGCTCTGAATGCTGAGGTACGCATCAGCTTAGTGAGGCCAGAACACTTTTTTTATACAGCTATGCAAGTTCACAGGTTAATGGACTTTTTACGTTTCTACATGTGCCAATCAATGCAATCTTGCAGCTCGAGATTTGTAGAGGCGTGCTTGCGTACTAGGAAAAGAGTAGTCATGCTGTGTAAACAACACAGGTGGGGGGCCACTGAAGTCTGTGTGCTGCACTGGGAAATTGCGTAGGATGTAAAAGAGGACTTGCGGGCAGTGGGTTCAGAAAAAATAGATATATCACTACCAAAATAGGCACTTTGAAGTTGAAGGGCAAAAAGAGCATGCGCTCTTCCTTCGCACTTGCCTGGTTATGCTGATTAGTAAGTTAATGGTATATTATTATGTATCTTCCTTACAGTCATGTTAGTTATGCTTAGAAGAAGTATTGGCAAAGAGAAAAATAAACCAAATATCCATCTAGATGAAATCTGAAAAACCTTGGGACAGTACTCATTGCTAACACAAATCCTGTGAGTCATTTCTAAAAGCTGATACCTGGTGTTGTGTTGTTGGGTCTCAAATATTACACTAGGATGTGAAAGAAAATAATTATGCACCAAGCTTTTTACCAAACATTTGTAGTAACCTGTTACTCACTCATCACTTATAGTCCAACTCTTTTAATACTTGTTCTGCACATGCTCCTAATTGCAGATCCAGCTATTACATACTGCTTACTTATATCACTACATCTGGTAGACTGAAAATATATACTATTTTGAGAAACTGTATTCGACCAGGTTAAACAGTCCTGTAGTAATCACACCAATCCAGAGCTGCCTGATGAGCAAGAAAATCAAATAATTCCCATGATTTAGGAACATAGATGAATGATAGGAATTTGTAAAAATTCCCCTTTAAATTGTAGTTTGCCTTTCATAATAAAAGTTGAAGCTGGATGTAGCTACAACTCACGTGTCAATTTTAATATCAGTCCATATATTACTCCATCAAAGTTATGTCTTCATTTGCGATTTCTCTGAGCTTTACTAGAAACCCATGAATAAGCTAACAGAAACAAACTATTTCGCAAGTTCCCCATTTAAAATACCATCCATATAAGCTTTTCAGCTACAGTAAAAAGCATTTCTACGTAACATGAACTTAATAACAGTCAATTGAAACATAAGTATTTAAAGCTGTTTCAACACACTGTTTAAGTGTGGTGAATTAGCCATTAGGAGTTGCCATAATTCTTAAAGTTAAACGCAAAAATGTCGCCTTACTTTTTTACATTGACCCAATGTTCCACTTTTTTGAGTGTATATAAATAGAATGTCTAAGTAACACAAACACAGATTTAACTTGAGTCAACACAATGTGTTTTATTAAGGTAACTTAAGGTATTAAGGTATGTTTTTCCACCATAAAAAAGAATCACTGTGTAATCAAGAAGGGTGTTGACTGCATACAAATATATATTTTTTTATATTTGAAAGCTAATAAAATTTTGTATTAAAAAATAGAAATGCTCAGTATGCAGCCGAAACAAATAATACCTCACAAGGACTGGGTCTTTTACTCTTGCTCTTACAGGATCCAAAACAGGTGTCTAGAATTCTGATGATTGCAAACAAAGTAGAGGGATGCGTTCATGTACATTGGTACGTAGGGACACACTGATTAGAGACCTGTTGCATGAAACAGAAGGACTGCAACTTGGCATCATTACACCAACATACAAAAAATATGCTTTAACCACTACACTGAACAAAAATATAAACCAACACTTTAGTTTTTGCCCCCATGTATCATGAGATAAACTCAAAAATCTAAGACTTATTCTATGTACACAAAAGGTCTATTTCTCTCAAATATTGTTCACAAATCTGTCTAAATCTGTGTTAGTGAGCACTTCCCCTTTGCCAAAATAATCCATCCACCTCACAGGTGTGGCATTTTAAGATGATGATTAGACAGCATGATTATTACACAGGTGTACCTTAGGCGGGCCACAATCAAAGGCCACTGTAAAATGTGCAGTTGCATTACAGAGCACAATACCACAGATGTCGCAATTTTTGACGGAACAAAACCGACAACTTCCATGCAGTGATTTAAAGCCACAACAGGTTGATTTAGCACCACGGCCAACTCTACAGCCTACTAAATTTTTTGCGATTCCTAATTGTTCGCAAACTAATGTGTTGCGTTTATATTTTTGTTCAGTAAAATTTGTGGACTTGTAAAAAAACAGTGCTGAGGTTTTAAGAGCAATCAAAAAAATACACGACTGGAGATGCATTACTTTTGAGCTGGCTTTTTGTCCAACAAAATACACCCTTCCCTTAACATTAAGTCACCTGTAACTTCAATAAACGTGACAGAATTCGATGATTTAGTAACTTCCCAGCATAATTCTGAGTGAATGCAAATAATATCACCCCCTTTTACTTATGCTTTTACCTCAACCTTATATTCCGAACATGTGCTATTCTGCCGACAGATTAATGAAAAGCTAGCTGATATACAGTGTGTACATTTGCTTTGGTAGAGATTGCAGTTTGCTATAAAACTATAAAATACACTACCTTTATGTTATATGCCAACTTCACAAAACAATGTTATTCCTATTGCAATTACAATGAAGTGTTAGTTACTGTACGTCACAACAAATTTGTATGTGATGCATTTTATGCAAGTTTACGATATGGCTAGTCAAAGACCAATGTGTAGAAAGGAACTGTAGGATTTTGAGCTGTTTCATCCCCTCCTATATTCGGTCCTTCCCTTAACATCAATCAAGTTAGTTACTTGGTTATCTTCTTTTTAGCTACGATAGGAATCAGTTCAGAGTAAACTTAACAGAATTCAATGTTTTTTACTTCACCAACTGAATTCTGAGTGACTGCTTGTTAGCCTTGTTAGTTGGTCAGATCTAAACACAGGGGCAAACAGCCAGAATATCATAATCACCATCCAAACGAAGCAAAGTTTTTGGGGCCATAAAGGAAAAATGTTTTTGTACCTATAATAACACTCACCTTAAGTGAAAAACGTAAAATGTCGAGGCATGCGCGGGAAAATGAAAACAAATGATGTCAAGAAAAATAATTTTCTTACAAAAATATGTTACAAGAACTTGAATTTTGATCCTTATTGCTGAATTTAAGATTTTAAGTTTAGTTTAGTCATGATTGTATGCTAAAACAAAAGGTATACATTTTGTGTCACCAGAGCTCAAGAAAATAACACTTACAAACAAAAAGACTAACAATGTATTAGAACTGGATTTTTTATCTCACAACAATACATATATTTAAGTAATGGTTAAACGTTAGTTGAATCTGTAGTTTCCATATGACAAAGATGTGCATGTGACTTAATTATATATTACAGGGAATTACAAAAACCACAGTTGATACATGTACACTCACCAGCTACTTCATTAGGTATACCTTGCTAGTACCTGCTTGGAACCCTTTTGCCTTCAGAACTACCTTAAATTCTTCATGGCATAGATTCAACAAGGCTCTGGAAACATTCCTCAGAGATTTTGATCCAGGTTGACATACCGGTAATTGCATCATGCAGTTGCTTCAGATTTGTCGCTGCAGATCCATGGCGCAAATCACCCATTCCACCACATCCCAAAGGTGCTCGATTGGATTGAGATCTGGTGACTGTGGAGGCCATTTCAGTACAGTGAATTAATTGCCATATTCAAGAAACCAGTTTGAGATGATGTGAGCTTTGTGATATGGCACATTATCATGCTGGAAGTAGCCATTAGAAGATGCACTGTGGTCATAAAGGGATGGACATGGTCAGCAACAATACTCAGGTAGGCTGTGGCATATAAATGATGCTCAATTGGTACTTAGGGGCCCAAATTGTGCCAAGAAAATATCCCCTATAACATTTAACCACCAGCCTGCACCGTTGATAGGCTGGATGGATCCTTGCTTTCAAGTTGTTTACCCGTGCAAATTATAGCCTCAGTTTCCTGTTCTTAGCTGACAGGAGTGGCACCTGTTGTGGTCTTCTGCTGCTGTGGCCCATCTGCTTCAAGGTTTGATGTGTTGTGTGTTCAGAGATGCTCTTCTGAGTTGTTATTTGAGTTACTGTTGCCTTTCTATCAGCTCAACCAGTTTGGCAATTCTCCCCTGACCTCTAACATCAACAAGGCATTTTTTTCCAGAGATCTACAGCTCACAGGATATCTTCTCTTTCTTTGAACATCCTCTGTATACCCTAGTGATGGTTGTGCAGGAAAATCCCAGTAGATTAGCACATTCTGAAATACTCAAACCAGCCGGTCTGGCACCAACAATCATGCCACATTCAAAATCACTTAAATCACCTTCCCCATTCTGAGGCTCAGTTTGAACTTCAGCAGATAGTCTTGACCATGTATACATGCCTAAATGCATTGACTTGCTGCCACATGATTGGCTGATTAGATATTTGCATGTAATGAGCAGTTGAACAGGTGAACGTAATGAAGTGGCTGGTGAGTGTTTAGAGCTAATAGTATTTTTTGTTAAGTGTCCTCAGCAGGCAGATCACTGGCCGCTTGACAATCAACTGAGACTAAGTAGTCTGCTGATGCTGTAATCATTATGAAGTGAGTCTGATGTTTGTTTGACTGTCAGACATAATGCCTGGTTGTGTACAGGCCTAATACATTTTTACACATATATCATGTCTTTACTTTATTCTCATTAAATATAAATGTGTGCATGGGTGAAAACAGTAGGTCCCATAACCATCTCTGACACTGTCCCCCGCAATGTGGGACTGACTATTTCGCCCTGCAATGCTTATTGCAAATGTGTATGCAAATGCGGCTCCCAGACAAGGCCGACGGACTCCCACAGTCGGCCCGACCTTGCCAGACGGCCTACCATCAGGTTTGATATTCTGTTAATCCATAAGCAAAATCAGTCATGAAAAATACCTAGGCACATTGCGTGAAACAGCCTTTTGTCTACATGTCGGGAAATAATTATTTTTATCATATGGAAATTGAGCCTATCGGTCAATACACATGCACACTGTATATTACAGCAGTATTTTCTATATTTTGCTTCAGGTTTGGGCTTCGGATGCAATTTTGTCTAACGAGTTGTTTAGTTGCAGATGAGTGAAAATAATAGTTGATCAAACCACTTCTGCCTGGGTAGTGGTTCCCAACCATTGGTACTAGGGCTCTTGGTGGTACAGTAACCAAGAAAGTTTGAGAACTACTGTAAATAACACATCACTGCTGCAACGCAATCATGTTGCAGTTTCTTGAAAATGCAAGCCGTTCTAGTTAGCATTTTACTGCTTTCACTTGGGAAATCTTATTAATAATTCATTCATCCTTTGCAATTTAGCTTCCAATTATCAATAACCAATTTGTTTATGAAAAAACTTACCTTTTTAAAATCATTAATTACTTACTTTAGGCACAAAGCAAATACTCCTAATATTGTTATACACAGTGAATAACAATGTTTATTGTCTGCATGGAGAAGTTGAGAATAAAGCCAATTTACTTCTCAACCACATGTTCAACACCTCCCAAAAATCAATACTAACAACTACAAATTATCAGCTGGTAATTTAATTATACCTGGGTATTTTATAGATCTCACTCTCAAAATCTAGTGTTTGGCAAAAGACTCATCCAGAATTCTAGAAACCTATTTGTCAAGTGATTGGAGCCAGTAAAACATGTATTATTCTGTACATCATTAAATAACGCTATTTGGTCAAAGGTTGGTTTGTTTTAACATTATTGCTGAAGGGGTCTTCACTGCACATCCTTGAGAATTGGTGACATCCCATAATTCCTTCGAAAGCTTTTTACAACAATCTGCTTTGCCATGGACAAATGTCGAATTCACTGTATTTGGGCCAGTTAGCTGTAAGACCATTTTTTATTAAAACATGTATTATATGTAAAGACTACATACAGGAACCTTAAAATGAATTAGCTTAATGATCCATGAAATAACAATTTTTAGAACTGTGCAGCTCACTTCTTAAGCGTGGTGGTTCGAAAATATATACATTCATTACTGTAAGTCTCTCTGGAGAGTGAAACATGTAATAATCAGTCAGTAATAATAAAACATAATTAAACAAGTTAAGAACCCAAGATTTAGATTATTGTTTTTTAATATATGCTAGTGCTTAAATCTGACATGTCAGTGACAGTAGATGTATTCATTGCCTCACAACAAAAACAACACTTACTAGTCAGCAGACTGCTGTAAGGCATATCAGGTGACAGACAGTTCGATTGTAATCTTGAGGTGTTGGAGTTAAAAATCTGAGGGAGTAGATTTGTATACAGAGAACTATACAACAAATGTGTAGATAGAATGGGTGGTAAAAACAAGGAAAAGTCGAGGGCGCCTGTTTTTTTGTGGCCTTTATCTTACTGAAATTGGAAACATTTGAATGAAAAGGTAGAACATTGTTTTGATAAATACATCTGGAAGAAAACCTTTTTCAAGCTGGTAATCTATGGTGTGTAGACCTGGCAGATTTTAATGTGTTGCACACATCTGCTAAAACGCCGGAAATGACACCTGCCACAGACTTGTTTGCAGATGGCTTAATACACATACAATTACTGTTAATGTATTATTTTGGCATTGATGTCTGAACAATTTTTAGACAAATTACGTGAAAACGTCTAGCCATTAGTCAATGGGTTAACTGTTCAATTGCTGCATTTGTTTTCCTCTGACCCCCACCTCAGCGTCATACACCCACCACTTTTTGCGTCAGTGGGGATAGGCATAGAGAGCTATAAAGGACTGGGTGACTTTGGATGTAGAGTTTAAGAATCACTGTTGCTTTAGTATTCAGTGTCAGCACCCTGTCCAACACTACCCGTGTACCTTCATTTTCAACCCTCTGGTCTCCCACTGAACAGCACTCCCTCCTGCTCTCTTTTTCTCTTTGTCCATCACTTCATTTACTGCCTGCCTGTAGTCTGCTGCCTTCTGTCTCAGCATGCAATTCCTGGTGATTTTAGCATCTCTCGTGGGGCTTCTACATAGTGTTAGGGCAGTTGGCGTGCTTCCTGGTGAACAGAGGAGCTCACAATTTAATAGAGTGAGTACTGAATATTTTCTACCTTGTATTATGACTGTATATTTCATACACTTGTTGTTGTCATAGTGTTTTACCATTGGTTCATCAGTTTTATTTCTATGTTTTTCATTTATTTGTGTTCAATTAATAATATACGTGAATATATACTTATATATTTGAAAATGTGAACGAGTTTCTCTTTTTTTAAAGATATATTTTGAATGAAAAAGGTGGAATTGTGAATCATTTGACTATTTTGCAGTGAACAAATATCAATAACTTATTTTATAAATTAGTATGACTTTTTGTATTTGTTTCTAATTTACTTTTGGTAGTTTATTAGCTGATATATGAAGAAGAAAAATGTAAATGATTAATAACGTATACGATTTATATGCAATTTCATTATGGATAATATTAATTACATTTTTAAATGTTCTTTTGGAATATGAATTTCATGTAACCAACTATTCCCATTTTCTTTCTCTCTTTTAGGAATTAGGTAAAGATCGTAAAGAGCTCATTCTTAAACTGGTATCTGGCTTGTTAGAGGGTGCGACGGATATCAACACGTTACCCGGAGAGATGTCCCTCCTGGACCTAGAAGACCCCCTGGAGTCTCGACTGGAGGAAAGGGCTGCCTACAACAGGCTCTCTCAACTGCCGCAGCGTGACCGCAAAGCTCCTTGTAAAAACTTCTTCTGGAAAACGTTCACCTCCTGCTAACATCTACAACCAGTCAGCCCCGCTCTGCTCCTGTTGCTTGTCCAGTACCAGACAATCTGAACCAGACCCAGCATAAACTCTGGTGGACCTGACAAAATCCACCCAGTCAGAAGAGCGCTCTCAATAGACTGAGACACTGACAGTCTGTTGTTTTGAATTCATGTCTCTATTTATTTATGTGTTCAGTTATTTCAGGGGATATGAAAACAATAAAGCATGGTTATAGTAATTCGTTTTGGTGAAAAGTGTCTCTTATTTACATTTGATAAATCTATAGGAACACTGGATTAATTTATATTGTATATGTTGAAAATACTGTATTTACAATTAATTTATATCATTATAGAATTTTGTTTTCTAAATTATAACAGTATATACAGTATAAAAAGTATAGCCATAATCAGCCTAAGTATAGATTGATATACATAGTCGTTCATTGGGGCTAGTCCTAATTCTGTATAGTTGTGTGGAAAAGTCATCTTGACATGTTTTCTTTATCTTGTCATGTCACGTATAACCAATTATAATTAATGGTTATATGTGACAACATACTTACCGTAACATTCCCTCTAAAGAATATTTCAGCATCTGCCAAGCATACCCTGATGAATAATAAATGAACAATAAATGTATCAAATAACATTACTAAATATATTGGTAATAGTTTACCTAATTCATTTTATAATTTAACCAATTTATTCCCACTCTTAGACATCCGCATATCTAAATTTATTTAAATAAAATCAACAACACTTTTAGAGCATAATCAGTATTGTTTTTTCTTTTGTCACTTATGTGACCGGGGGGTATTAAATGTATTTTAAATGGGTAAATAAACAGATAAAACTTTCCATTGTGACCCATATGTTGGACTTATAGCAATTACCATTGTTGCCAAAACACTTTCACTGTGTTATCGATAAATTCAAACAAATGGAAAAAATGATTTTTAAATGTCATCTTCGGATTAAAAAACAGGTAGACCTTATACTATTGATATTGATACAGTATGAAAATTTAAGGCAATTGTATACTGTATACATACACATCTATCTAAATGATGACTGAAAATGCAAACCTGTAATTGATTATAACCTTCCTGTAGATGTAAAAATGTTCTTTCTGGGCCAAAGTTTTTTGTGTTTGCATTGATTCTTGTTTATTCATGGTCACGTTGGGCGTGATGGTTCAGTGAATTATTGCAGGTCATTAAGCATGTCATCAAGGAAAGGACAATCTAGCCACGTACAACTAAAAGCTGACACTATTTTCCTCAGTATTTACAATATATTTAGGAATATGCTTCTTATCCCTTCTAGTGAAACTGTATGCATGGTAATTACATGGTAAATTACATGGTAAAGGGTTTGCTGTGGTATCAGTACCATATAGTTTTAACAAGGAATGTGTAATTATACATTCAATTACTGAAGGGTACTCCAAATGTTTAATTACTAATGTTATAACATATTTTCTTGTTCCACTATTTAGCTTTTGTTTTGTGATCACACGTTTGAATGTTATCAGTGAATAACCTTGTTATTTACCCAAATTGAAATCTTATCTTCTTAAATGTAATTACAGTTGTAGTCACATTTAACACCAGGGTTTATACTGTATAGGTTAGGACATGGTACCAAACAATTTGGCACACCTTGTCTTTAACTACTATTTATATTCACGATCAAAGTCAAGTGTGCTTAGGACAATGTAGTTACATTGGTTATATAAATATTATTTGTAAATATCATATGCACCTACCCAGGAGAAGTAAATTTAAATGAAATGTTCAGAATTTAGATTCCCTAAGCTGTATTCTTGGGTTAAATTCCATAATAAAGATGTCTAAAGATTTTTTTTAAATGTAATTTAGTATATGACCCAAATACTAACCTTTTCAAGCTTTAAAAGCTATCAGTATCATGATGCCGGTCTGTAGATGTTGTCAAAAAGAAATTTTGTCATTCAAAATATAATTTCCATCATTAACGTTCAAATTTTTCACCCTGGTTCAAGTAGCAGAGTGTGAAACCTGTGTTTTACCGTCTGTGGTGGAGCATTGTGATAACACAGCTCCAATGCTGGAATCGGAAGCATCAAACTCAATGATGAACTGTCTGGCAGGGTCCGGTTGGACGTGAACGGGGGCAGTAGTGAAACATTGCTTCACCTCCCGGAAGGCCTGGTCAGCAGCGGGAGTCCAGATGAATGGACATAGTGTCGAAGTGAGTGCTGTCAAGGGGTTAGCTACCTGGCCATAGTTACGTATAAATCGTAGGCTATCTTCGATCTCTCTGTGGAGTAAGTGCGTAGCTGCTGAAGAAAAACCACACCACACTGAAAAAAAAATGTTTGGCATTCTCCCACATCCCCCTCATACCTGGCAGGTGAAGAAACCCAGGGCTCACAGATGTTTTCTCCTTGGGATGTGGGTTTAGTTGGAACCACCGAGGAAGATGAAGCCGGAGTAGGGGTGAGGGTGCTGACATGTTGTTTTATAGATGAGACCCCGACAGACAATTCTTGTAACATAGTCATGATACCTTCAAGTGTTGTTCGGTGGTCTCCCAGCATAGCCCCCTAGCATGACACTACTTGTTGAACTTCTTCCATTTCCACTGGATCCATATGGCCGGATAATTCTGTCAGGATCAGGCTCGGATAACAGAGAGAATCCAAATGCAGAAAATGGTGAGTAACAACAATAATGAATTTTATTAAATAGTAGATGAAAAGGATGTTTAGAATGATAGAGGTTTGGCAGGCCGGTTCCTAGAGGACCAGTCTGATGGTTAGAGATGACTGGTGGAATACTAGGGAGCCAGGTAGGAATGGTTAGAAGGACGGTCCGGTATCCAGGGGTTACAGGCAGGCATCCAGGGGAGCACGGTCAGGTGTAAAAGCAGATATCCAGGAGGGTACGGTCAGGTGTACAGACAGGTATCCAGGAGAGCACGGTCAGGTGTACAGGCAGGTATCCAGGAGGGTACGGTCAGGTATTCAGGCAGGTATCCAGGAGAGCATGGTCAGGTGTACAGGGGTTACAGGCAGGTATCCAGGAGAGCACGGTCAGGTGTACAGGCAGGTATCCAGGAGAGCACAGTCAGGTGTACAGGGGTTACAGGCAGGTATCCAGGAGAGCATGGTCAGGTGTACAGGCAGGTATCCAGGAGAGCACAGGTAGCATATTATTGTCACAGGATGGGTTGGGAAGTACAATAATCCGGCGTTGGCTGACTGACTTCTCCTCCCTAATAAAGGGAGAGCAGCAATCAGCCCAGGTGTGGCAAAGGAGCAGGTGCAGGTGATGATTAGAGCTGGGGACGGGTGCTCAAGAACGGGTGCCTTCGTGTGTGTTGGGAACTGGTGACTCTGGGAACTGGAACAGACATACAAACACAAAACAAGCCAGACACACACACAAGGGATACCAAAATAGAGGGAAGGCACACCAAAGGAGAGGGGAAGACAGTTCAGGGGGGGTGGATTCGTGAAAGACATGCTTGTAAGAGCTAACATTAGCAGAAATAAGCTCATTTAACAAAGTTAAAGTTACACTACAGAACAATAGACTGTTTTTTATTAATGTATATTCTCCCAGATAATTAATGAACTATAGTTACATGCTAATGTGAATATATATTTAACTTTGAGGGGCTCAAATGGAAATGTATGATTTATTTAGGAGTCGCCCCCTGCTGGAATTCAGATAGAATGCATGTTTAAGGCACTTCCGCATTTGTAGCACTTTGCCGAACCGGATGCTTTGTCCATTAATATTAACAGTCTATATTTGGCATTCAAAATGTTCCCCGCCTCCCTGTAACTGTCAGTCAACTTCCTAAAAGCTGGCCATTAATAATTTTTTTGCATGACTGTCCCATGTGACATGAGGCAAGTTTGATTATAGCCTAGCGTACCGTGTATTTTTTGTTCTTTTTTTCTTTTTTTTTCTTCTTTTTTCTTTTCATTAAACATTATCATACAAACAAAGTGGCATTGTAAATTTATATTGCAGTACTCACTAAAACAGATCGAGCAACACAGAGTCTAATATAAACAAGAAACATAACAATAAATGCAATTATAATAAAAAATAAAGAGACATTGTTTATATGAAATCCTTACAGCCTGGCATACCTACAGTAATAGAAAAAAATTATTTTGTTAGAAATGTGTTGAAATTAATTATCTTGAGGACCTACCATATGTAATTCAGTTTTGATATTTGATACATTCAAAAATCAAATGTGTTGTGATTATATCGCTACGATGAATGGAAATATTCAGGCTTTTTCTGTGGTTTTTAAATAAAACCGATGTCATTTTATTTTGTGTGGGGGGTGTTTTATCAGGTTTTATTGTTTTAACCCATATTCCGGAAACCCTACACATGATACACGTTTGTTAGGAAATCTACCAATCAACAGAATGACCTCTGTTTAATGCTTATTATTTTTGAATAGTTTAATTAGTTTATGTCACTTTGACATTATGGACATTTTGATGTTGATCTGTGGATTAAATACATGATTAAATACATGTTTAACACAATGAAAATGGAAAGTCCAAGAAAGGCAAATACTTTTGTAAGCCACTATAACAACGATGAAAAATCAATTCAAATTTGGTGTATACTAATACTGCAAGGACTGCATCATTCTGCAGGGATTAGTGAGGTTACCTTAACTGCAATGGACCATACAGGTATTGAATATTTAAGGTATGTGTAGCTGAATACCAGTGGTAGAAGTGAGATAATTTTCCACAGCATGCACTAATGATATCTGATCGTTTATGTTGTGATTACTTTGGCTTCCTGGCGCTAGGTAAAAGTGTATCATTATACACATCTGCCACCTTAATTCTAATGTAATGGTGGAAAAAATACAGAATGGATGCATGACACTGGTCACCATGGTGACCCTGGTCATTACCGATGGCCCTACTTCAAGATGACACAGAATAAAGCGAGTGAGTATACTCAACGGACACTCAACAGACACATAGACACACTCACTATGACTAACACTAACTCAAACAGAACCTCTGAACAACCAAGAAGTTGACGGGCAGTAGAAAGTAGACTGAGACTCGGCTTGTTGCTTTTTTATTTCTTTCTTCATTCACTTTCTTACTTAAAATTAAGGCTCTTTGCAACATTTTAAAAGCAAAGGTCATGGCTGGCTAAGTTTTGTCTCATTAATTCCATGCACGTTTCAAGATGCTTTTGTTGGCCGTAAAAACATTTTCCCGAGGAGTACAGAAAACTGCCTTTTAATAGGTCAGGATCCTTGCATCATTGGAAATACATTAATCAGTACATAAACCTCCATCTGCAAGTGTGGATTGAAGCGTCGCGGATCATTACAATGTATATAGAGCGCATTCCATGTCTTCACTAGCAACAAGCCTTCCCAACACAACGTCACTGCCTGGGTCCAGCAGTAATCGTAGCCTTTCGCCTCAATCTTTTCTCCACCGAGTAGACATACACAGTTAATTTAGGGGTAGCTCTCATCCTCCACTCCATTCTACCCATACAGAAGATGGCAACCAGAGCAGCGTAGGTGACCCCTTTATTGGTCAGATTAGTGCAACTGATCTCTAGAGTGGTGTTCCCTACGGACAGGGCTCTTTTCTCTGTAGACATTGATGAAGCATGAAGAAAGGTGATAAATTAAGGGTCTCTGTAAGACAAAGGGACCATATCCTAGAGACAATAAAGGCTGGTGCTTTTCAGACGAACACTACTTCAAAAAAACTAAACATGGAAAAAGATTCTGTGTAGATGGTTATGTTATTTGCCAAAGATGGAACATGTATACTGCAAGCCTTGTTGGCTTTTTGGCAGTAAAGAACAGTAATTCTCTTTTGGCTGCATCATGGCATCATGGAAAACTGATCACACAGAGTAAAATAATAAATAAACCTTTTGGTCAGAGGTCCTGATGAGAATAACAGATTATTAACTCTGTCATCTTGAACATTTTGCATTCAGGGGGCATCGGAAGAAAATAGGTGAAATAAATAATGATAATTTCTTGTCTGTTATTGAGCTAATTGCAGGATATGACCTTGTACTAAAAGATTTACTTGAGAGCAAAAGTAAGATCACACATAGGTATGGCTTGAAAGCCAGAAGGCGTTAATTTGACAAACGAAAAGACTTAACTAAGTGCAACATTTCTATGCTGGAGGGGTTTTCGCCTTCAGGTGTTTGAATTGCCACCAGCTTCACTATACCTCCTCACAGTCGGTTGTGGCCTGCGTACATGTGAGAAGAAATCAGAAGAAAAAACATTAATGCACTCTTCAATTATCTCCTTTCCCCTTTTCCATTATCAGTCTCTTTCCCCTCATCAGTGAAATAGTGACAGGTGTGCAGCCGCGGGCGTTCTTTCCCATAATTCCTCTATTAACTGACATGTTGCTGTCACCCTTCTCTGTGCCCTTTCAGCACCTGCCCGGATGCCTTGTCCATGGTGCTGAAAGGTTGTTGCCTTCGCTGTTGTGACGCCGACATAAAGCCCCCCGCCACAGGCTCCACAAAGCGTCAACACTGATCAGGATAGAACAGGGGACCTTGTGTCAAAAAAGACACCCAGAAGGCATGGGCTCGGGACAGGCTGTCAGCGTTACCATGATATTAAAGTGCTGGAGGTCTCCATGGCCACCCTTTCAGCTATTTGGGTGTGCTGATTGGGCAGGACCCAATGATCCACTAGGCGTTGAACGTGCACATACTGCTCAGGTTCAGGCTCTCTGGGAAAGCAGCGCCACTGCCGTAGCTGCCGTGCTGCAGCCAGCGGGGACAGGCCCATGTGTCCTAGGATCTCCTCCTTCAACCGCAGGTACTGAAGTGCTTCATGAGGAGGGATGGAGTAGTAGGCGTGTTGAGCTTCCCTGGTGAGGTACGGTCCTAGGATGCACCTCCACTCTCCTTGGTTCCATGCCTCTTGCTCCGTGACGAGTTCAAAACCGTGGAGATAGGCCTCCTCTCTCCAATTAGCTCCTCTCCCCTTTTCAATCTTCACCCACCTTAAAGCGTAACTTTTGCCAAAATGCAACCTAGGGTATTTTTGTTAATTTTCCGTATTTTTGGTTTCGGTCAAATCACCTTTTGAATGGGAGTGATAGGGGCACTGCTATGACAGCATCAGAATTGCTATTTTTAAAACACTAAGAAGGCTCGACACAACATGAAACTTTGCTCGAAGTATCACCAGGGGCTGTACACATGAACTTGAGCATTGAGAACATTGTTTGTGTACACAGAGGTTACTAAAAAGAAAGGTTTTGTACAACTCACCTTAGCAGTTTGTGTTTCTGGTGGCTGCGTTTTTGTGAGTCAAAGCGTTTACAATATTCTCAATGCTCGAGTTCATGTGTACAGTTTTTTGTAGCCTTCGCAAACGTAAAGGTAAATCATCTTGCTGCAGATGGTGTCACTGTGCATCGTTCAACAATTCAGCACACTTTGCACAAGAAAAAGATGTACGGGAGTGATGCAAAAGAAACCTTTTTTGCACACACGCCGCAAACAGAGTCGCTTGAGGTATTCAAACTCACATTTGGACAAGCCAGCTTAATTTTGGAAGAAGGTGCTGATGAAACAAAGATGGAGTTATTTGGTCATAACAAGGGGCGTTGTGCATGGCGGCAAAAGAACACAGCGTTCCAAGACAAACACTTGCTACCCAGAGTCAAATTTGGTAGAGGAATCTTGTTAAAGTTAAGGGTCGCATGGATTCCACTCAATATCAGCAGATACTTGAGAATAATGTAGAGGAATCAGTCACAAAGTTGAAGTTACACCAGGGCTGGATATTTTAACAAAACAACGACCCAAAACACTGCTCAAAATCTACTCTGGTATTTATGCAGAGGAAGAAGTACAATGTTCTGGAATGGCCATCCCAGTCCCCAGTGATTTGAAGCGGGCTGTCCATGCTTGGCAACCATCTAACCTAACTGAACTGGAGTTGTTTTGCAAGGAGGAATGGCCCAAAATACCTTCATCCAGAATCCAGTCACTCATTACGGGCTATAGGAAGCATCTAGAGGCTGTTATTTCTGCTAAAGGAGGCTCAACTAAATATTGATGTGATATTTCTGTTGGGGTGCCAAAATGTATGCACCTGTCTAATTTCATTTTGATGCATATTGCACATTTTCTGTTAATCCAATAAACCTGATTTCACTACTGAAATATTACTGTGTCCATCAGTTATTTGATGAATCAGAATGGAATTGCTGATCCAAACACCCAATTATTTATAAATAAAAATAATGGAAATTGTCAGGGGTGCCTTAACTTTTGCATACAACTGTAATGTGAAAAAAATAAATAGCACACCGGTTTAGTTAAGTGAAGGAGACAGTCAGCAGCCCGGCAATATGGGGAGTACCAGAGACTTCAGCTGCAAGCAGCAGCCATTTCCACATTTAGAAAATTCAGATGATATTATATAGTATAGTATGTTTTCAATTTAAAAAAGTTGGTACATTTGGTATTACTGCTAGTCAATTAATATTTGGTTCATAATGTGGGACAAAAGACTAGCTGTATTGTTTGAATGTATATATATATTTTCTGAATTAAGGAGAAAACATGTTAAAGGAAAGGGTAATCCATTGTAGCAACCGTTATGCATGTGTTGCCTAGAGTTCAATCTGATTTATTTGTCAGGTTCACAGAATTAATGGCCTGTTCTGCTGTTGTGGGGGTTAGGATGCTGGTCAACCTGCTTTTGGCCAATCCTGACAGTGTGAGGACAGATGGCCTTGTGGTTGGTGGAGGGGAATAGGGGGATAGTCTAGTAGGGGCTGGGTCTAGCAGGTTAGGTTCATGCTCATCTTCTGTTCTGTCTCTGTGGTCAAGAATCTGTTTATCTCATGTGGCGTAGGCTGTGGCCAGACCTATTAAATTGATGATTTGAGAATGGTAAACTCTGTTGTGGACATTGTTCAATTCAGCTAGTATTGAGGTAATTACTATACATACAGCTCTGGGAAAAATATGAGACCAATGCAAAATCATCAGTGCCTTATTTTCGTTTTTATCCATAAAATCCTGACAACATTTTTCCCAAATTCCAAATAAAATAGTGTCATTCAGAGCATTTATTTTAAAAAAATGACAACTGGTCAAAATAACAAAACATATGCAGTTGACAGACCTCAAATAATGCAAATTAAATAAGTTCATATTCATATTTAAAACAACACTAATAATGTGTTAAAGGGTAACAACAATAAAATTCTATAATTTGTCAATGTTCCTAAATCGTTTGAAGTAATTATTTGACGGCCTGGCTCATCAGCATAGACCATATATATATTACTGGACATAGCATCCGGTTCGGCAAAGTGATGCGGAAATCTGAAATCAAGTTGATGGCGACATATGTGGTTGCAAAAGAGATCGGTTTCTGTGAAGTCGATGAGAATAAGACCCACTCCACACTTGATTTATAACCTTAGTAAACATTTTCATAATGGGTTTATGGTGCCAAATGCTAGTTTTAAGTATTCTGCAATACAGAATTATGTTAATTTTTTTGAATTATGGTCTTGTTGATTTTAAAATCGTCGATAAAGCAGGGGGTGATTTAGGGCTTGGTTATGGTGCTTGGATGTATGACAAGACACTCAAAGGAGTCTGCAGTTCAGTTTTTTCGGTAAGTAACGTTACATTTTGTTTTACATTT
Source organism: Umbra pygmaea (assembly GCA_016801145.1). Taxonomy (NCBI): domain Eukaryota; kingdom Metazoa; phylum Chordata; class Actinopteri; order Esociformes; family Umbridae; genus Umbra; species Umbra pygmaea. The sequence continues at coordinate 1,879 of JACXGM010000963.1, read as the reverse complement.
TGTTTTACATTTTGTTTTACATTTTGTTTTACATTTTGTTTTAATAATGTTTTTGTTGGCCAATGTTATCATCCCAATTAAAATCAGTTAGCTAGCTAGATTACCCCTCCCTCTTGTCTAAAACCGTCACATCCGCAACCAAGATGTCTGCGCCTGTAACGGCAAATTCAATTACTCAAATCCACAGACAGTATAAATGAATGGACAAACAGATGCCATTCATTCGTATAATGAGCAAGTGAAGTCAAGTAGAAGCACTTTATCGGTGGTAGCCAAGCGTACTGTGCAGCCTCACGCTGAGTGTGATGACGTAGATGTGACCTGAGCAACGTGTTTGAACATTGTAATTCTTCTCGTAGCTTTGCCAAGAGAAATCTGAATCATTATTAATCTTTCCTCTTGCAAAGAAAGGGGAGCCTGAGTAGGATTTGTCTATGAGTGTAGGAGCAGGAGCAACTTATGTTAAGTATTCTGATTCATTATTTTATTATTCTGTATGCCTCCACGTCCCCGATTGCCTGCAAGCTTCTCCTGGACTATACAGTATTTTAACGTGAGATTCAAGGTAATGGAGCTTTTTATACATTGTCCTGTTTCTTTAGAAATAAACAATGGACAAATAGTCTTTAAACGCTTCGGATGTAAATTTATTCGCTGTCAAAATGACCCCTAAAATCCCCTATGGAATGCTAACGTAAGGTGATAGCCGGGTAGCCTTAGAATCCACCCTGGGCTGCTTCAACTTCCGGGTCCAAGCCTAGCCCCTTGCTCAAATCAGATCTCCACAAACCAATGATTGACGTCACACATGCTACATCCATTAATATATACAGTCTATGCTCATCAGTCAACTCTCCCACACAGGGAGAACAGAGTAAAGCTAGTTTTACGTCAACAGGTTATGGGTCTGTGCAGATAAATATGCATATATAATATACATTGTATTTTTCATAGATTTATGAAAAGGTATGTTTGAAACCATACATTTATCATACAAAATGTGTGTTTTAGATAGACAGAGATACTTTATTTATTGAAAAGGAAATTGGAAAAGCAATTTGGTTTCCAGATTATGGGGTTTTCTTTGTGAAAGAACATTTGTTTTTCACGCAAATGATGGTATTTTCACAAAGTTGTATCAAGCCCATTCATCTGCACAGACCCATATATCCTGTTGATGTAACTCTGGCACTAGCTCTACCCTGTTCTCCCTGAGTGAGAGAGCTGACTGATGAGCCAGAAAATCAAGTGATTACAAACTGTTTATTTCATTGTTGTTCCTCTAACTTAGGAAGAGTTCAGAAAAATGTCTTTCATGCATCTTGGTATGCTCTCCAGTCTTTCACATTGATGTTGTTTGTCTTTATGCCACACCTGGCTCAGAAATTCAAGCAGCTTGAATTTATTTGATGGCTTGTTTACCATCTATCTTCCTCTTGATCACATTCCAGAGGTTTCCAATGGGGTTGATTCAAGGAAGATCGTTTTCTTATTATTTATCCAGAGCTGTATGCAAAGCATGGCTTTAAATAATAAATATGCTATGACTTTATTATTCTGTTCTGCATATAAAAAGCAGCCACAGGTTGTGCTGTGAATGAGGAGACAGAGAAAGAGACAGACGCAGCTGTGATGGTGGTGGTAGGGTCCAGGGCAGAGAATACGACAGAGGTGGCAATCCAACTGTACACAGGTTAATAAGGTTATTATATGTACACAGTAGAGTATAGGTTAATAAGGTTATTATATGTACACAGTAGAGTATAGGTTAGTAAGGTTATTATATGTACACAGTAGAGTATAGGTTAATAAGGTTATTATATGTACACAGTAGAGTATAGGTTAATAAGGTTATTATATGTACACAGTAGAGTATAGG
>JACXGM010000962.1:48069-61146 GCA_016801145.1 Umbra pygmaea | reverse complement strand
ATCCTAAATGTTTCCACTAACTTTCAAATCCAGAGAAATTTGTAATATAATTCGAAGACACGGGACGTTTCATTTTGTCGCCCGTAAAATGCGTCATATAACCTGTGACTACTCTAGTTGTTATAAGATCCAGGGAGCCGCCAAAACATAACGTGAATAAAGTTATAATTTTTTAACAATATATTACTTTGTCAGTGAAAATTTTTTCTGCCGGAGATGCTAGATTGGAAGGTTGTCATTGACGACGATAACAAAACCCATGATCCCACGCAACCTCCCGACGTCATCCAAGTACATCTTTTGCTATTGTTTTGATTGAGAGCCCCCTGGCGGCCAAAAATTACATATTGCACGTTTAATTGGGCACACCTGGCAAACTAATTATCACAGGTGTTTGAGATTGGTTTCAGTGATCCAAAAAGCCCGGAGACACAATACAATCCACAAGTTTGATTGAAAAATAAAATATTTATGTTTTTGACACTTAATTCCAACATGCATTAAAATTTGGAACGCGGTATATACAGCATGTACTCACCACAATATCAGCATTCACTCAAAACATTGTTCAAGATGCCTTAGAAACACAGCAAATCCTACCTGTTACATCACAAAGTATTTGAATGTCTTAGGTGCAAAACATGCTGTTAAACATTTGACTGGTTCTTTAAAAGAAAACAATTCTTGATGATGTGGACTTTATACGTTGGTCGAGAGACAATAACTACGGATCAATTGTATGTCATTGAATGGCTATCGACAAACAGACTAAATAAAAGTACTTACAACAAATTTGCATGTCTGTCTTGATCTATGGTATATTTGTTCATTTAATTAAACAGCCTATTAAAGATGTGTTCCATGATATTAGGCAACTATGGTCTAAAATCAGTGTATTTCTGCGCTGTTGAGCTAAATGGGTCCCCGCTTAATACTGTTTCTTTCTCTGAGGTGTCTAGGTCAGTGGTTCCTAACCCTCTCCTGGAGGACCACCAGCCAGTCCTTGTGTTTGAACTACCCCTGAGCTAGCACACCTGATTCAACTTGTCTACTAATTAACAAGTTCTTGACTAGTGGTTCTGGTGAATCTTTAGGGCTACGGCTAAAATCTGGCACGGCTGGTGGTCCTCCAGGAAGGGGCTGGGAACCACTGGTCTAGGTTCCTATTTTCTCTCTCACTCTTCTGTTTGTAGATGTTGGGCCAGCCCTGCAATCTCATTGGACATTTGTGCAGCTCTGGTTTGATTGACAGTTCTGCCAACCATACTTTCTCCACTTTAGCGAACCATACATCACACATTTATGAAGCTACGTAAGAAAGTGGCAACCAAAGAAGTGAAAAAACCTCTGCTCCACAAAGGAATGTTGAATTTAGGGCTTATGGCAGTAAAATAATGATTCTACTTACCGTAGATTATGCCTATACAATGCTCAAAAAAATTAAGGGAACACTCAAATCACACTTTGTGCCTTGCAAAAGTATTCGGCCCCCTTGAACTTCTCGACCGTTTGCCACATTTCAGGCGTCAAACATAATGATATGAAACTGTAATTTTTTGTGAAGAATCAACAACATGTGGGACACAATCATGAGGTGGCACGAAATTTACTGGATATTTCAAACATTTTTAACAAATAGAAAACGTGACAAAAAGGGCGAGCAAAATTATTCGGCCTCTTTACTTTCAGTGCAGCAAACTCTCTCCAGAAGTTCAGTGAGGATCTCTGAATGATCCAATGTTGACCTAAATGACTAATGATGATGAATAGAATCCACCTGTGTGTAATCAAGTCTCCGTATAAATGCACCTGCTCTGTGATAGTCTCGGATGGTCCGTTGAAAGCACGGAGAGCATCATGAAGAACAAGGAACACACCAGGCAGGTCCGAGATACTGTTTTGGAGAAGTTTAAAGACGGATTTGGATACAGAAAGATTTCCCAAGCTTTAAACATCCCAAGGAGCACTGTGCAAGAGATAATATTGAAATGGAAGGAGTATCAGACCACTGCAAATCTACCAAGACCAGGCCGTCCCTCTAAACTTTCAGCTCATACAAGGAGAAGACTGATCAGAGATGCAGCTAAGAGGCCCATGATCACTCTGGATGAACTGCAGAGATCTACAGCTGAGGTGGGCGAGTCTGTCCATAGGACAACAATCAGTCGTATACTGCACAAATCTGGCCTTTATGGAAGAGTGGCAAGAAGAAAGCCATTTCTGAAAGATATCCATAAAAAGTGTCGTTTACAGTTTGCCACAAGACACCTGGGAGACACACCAAACATGTGGAAGAAGGTGCTCTGGTCAGATGAAACCAAAATCGAACTTTTTGGCAACAATGCAAAACATTATGTTTGGCGTAAAAGCAGCACAGCTAATCACCCTGAACACACCATCCCCACTGTCAAATATGGTGGTGGTGTAACGATTCCCAGTTCTCCTTCCCAGAAAACATTCCCCATACCCGGACTCAATTATCCTAATTCACCACACCTGCTCATTCCATTCAGTATTTAGTCACACACCTCTCCTTGCCTCTTTGCGAGGTATTGTGAGTATACTATTCTATTACTGAGCATTCATTTCTTGTATTGTTGTTTCTGGCCTGACCATAGCTTTGTATTTCATGTACTTTGACTCGGATCATCCCTTGTACCTTTGCCTGTTTTTTGGATTGATATTCTGGCTTGACCTTTGCAATGACTGCTCGTTATATGTTTTGAATAATCCTCTGTACCATAGTCTGAACAAGTTTATGCCTTGGGGTTTTTTACAAGCCTGCCTGCCTAATAGCGTTATCCAGGTTCCGCCTGATTATTTTACCTATTTCTAATAAACATTATTGTTCATTCTACCTTTGGTGAGTTTGATCCTTACAGAGGAGAGATTGTTACAGGTGGCAGCATCATGGTTTGGGCCTGCTTTTCTTCAGCAGGGACAGTGAAGATGGCTAAAATTGATTAGAAGCTGGATGGAGCCAAATACAGGACCATTCAGGAAGAAAACCTGATGGAGTCTGCAAAAGACCTGAGACCGGGACAGAGATTTGTCTTCCAACAAGACAATGATCCAAAACATAAAGCAAAATCTACAATAGAATGGTTCACAAATAAACATATCCAGGTGTTAGAATGGCCAAGTCAAAGTCCAGACCTGAATCCAATCGAAAATCTGTGGAAAGAACTGAAAACTGCTGTTCACAAACGCTCTCCATCCAACCTCACTGAGCTCGAGCTGTTTTGCAAGGAGGAATGGGCAAAACTTTCAGTCTCTCGATGTGCAAAACTGATAGACATACCCCAAGCAACTTACAGCTGTAATCGCAGCAAAAGGTGACGCTACAAAGTATCAACTTACACCACAGCACACCAAATTTTTCAGTTTTTTATTTGTTAAAAAAAGTTTTGTTTCACTTCATGATTGTGTCCCCCTTGTTGTTGATTCTTCACAAAAAATTACAGTTTCATATCTTTATGTTTGAAGCCTGAAATGTGGCAGAAGGTCGAAAAGTTAAAGGGGGCCTAATACTTTCGCAAGGCACTGTACCTGCCACCAGACCATTCTTGCTGAATGATGTTGCAGACAGCATACTGTAGCATATACCACAGTCTCCATAAATCTGTCAGTTCATATGTGCATATGTGAACCTGCTCTCATCTGTGAAGAGAACTGGGCAGCAATGGCAGACCTGTAATTCTAGTGTTCTCTGGCGAATGCCAATCAAGCTGCATGGTGCTGGGCTGTGAGCACAGGTTTCAATAGAGGACATTGGGCCCTCATGACACCCTCATGGAGTTTGTTTATGACCATTTGGTCAGAAACATGCACACAAGTAGCCCGCTGGAGGTCATTTTGTAGGGCTCTGCCTGTACTCCTCATGTTCATCCTCGCACAAAGGAGCAGACACCAGTCCTGCTGCTGCATTGATGCCCTTCTACCGCCCTGTCCAGGTCTCCTTGTGTAACAGCCCTTCTCTTGGTATCTCCTCCATGTTCTTGAGAGTGTACTTGGAGACACAGCAAACCTGCTTGCAAACCAAGGACAGTACCAAAACACAAAACTAGAGATCAGCCGCAGTCGGTGGATCTTAATTGGGGACGCCGGGCTCGCATTACGTTCGGGACTGGAGTGAATGGATCCTTGGCGTGTCTGTGGGAATTTTTGCCGATTCAGCCAATAGAGCATTTGTGAGTACAGGCACGGAAGTTGCAAATGCTGATCCATTTCATCCCAAAGGTGTTCAATGGGGTTGAGGTCAGGGCTCAGTGCAGGCCACTCAATTTCCTCCACATAAAACAATGTCTTCACGGACTCAACTTTGTGCACAGGGGAACAGTACTGCTGGAACAGGAAAGGTCCTTCCCCAAAGTTGGAAGCACCAAAGTGTCTAAAATGTATTTGTATCTTGTAGCATTAAGATGACCCTTCACTAGAACTAAGGGGACTAGCCCAAACCCTAAAAACACAGCCCCAGACCAAGTAGGGGTGTCCACATACTGTTGGCTTTATGTATATTGTAGCTTGCAGTGGTGGGCCGTCAGGGCCTGCAAGGCCTTCTCTGCAGGCCCAAAGATAATCAGAATCAGAAATGTATTTTTGTACTTCTTTAATATATTTTTTCATAAACACTATATATATTTTACAAAGTTCATTTAAATTAGTCTATATGGTGATTTCATTGCTACAGTATGTTCTTTTCAGTTGCCTTGCTTTAAGCGCAGCTCATATAAATGAAAGCTTTTATCCAATACGATTTTTTCATCTGTGTTGTCTCCGGGTAGACTACGGCATTCAGAATTCCGAGTGAATACTGTCTGCTGTTGAAGCCAATCAGGAACGTGTTGTTGATTGTCATATTTTTAACCAATCAGATTTCGACTTTACCATGTTGGGTGTGTTCTTTGACCAAGTAAAGCGTTTCTGCAGGCCTAGCCTTACGTCAGCATGTTTCTGTTGCTGATAGGAGTGACAGTTTAGTAAAGTTCAGCAAAAAAAATGTAAAAAAAGTTTGCCACCCGAACAACAACTAGCTTAGCTCTCCCGTCTCCGATTTCTTTAAACTTTCAATTTTTGGATTGTTAGATTTTTTACTTTTAGCAGAGTGGCAGATGGAGGTGAAGAAGTAGCTTTGGTGGCGAATATAGGACTGGGCAGGATCGACTCTCAGCACTGGGCAAGATCTTTTATTGGAACTCAACCAAAGATGTGCTGTACAACCTGTCATAGAAGTCTTTTTGAAAGAGGAAGGAGGACGGGCTTTGGTGAGTTTTATGGATTTTTATATATTTTTCCTTGCTGAAGCCTCTGAAAGCCACCCGCAGTGAGGAAAGAGGAAAGACAAATGTCAGTAGTTTGCAAAACGCCTGGGAGAACAAAATAGTGGTATTTCTGAGTTCTGACATACTAACGTTAAGAAATATAACTTAAAGGAAATACGATGTAGCCTATTTATATTTGTTCAATAGATTACAGTGTTAGTACAGCTGATTATAATAATATGATTAGGTAATTATCCCTGTTTTTTTGGGGGGGGGAAAGGTCAGCTTCAGTATATGACAACAGAATTGTCTTTGTTCTAAAATGTGCATCAATTCCAATCCCACTTTTTTTGTTTTATATTATTGCTTTCTACATTTTACAACCGTCCTAACCTTTACCTAACCTTGACCAAATGTTGAGACCAATTACATTGTGCCATTTTAATATTTATCTCTAGCTTATACATTTTGTGTTATTTTTACAATATTTACAAATCTTGTGCGTTTCACAGATCCCAGTTTCACTTCATCCAATTATCCCTGTTTTGGAGAGTCACTTCAAACAGACATTCTCATCTTACACAAAACTTCTGTAATGCTCAATTAGGGCAAATTCGAACACAAACGTCTATTGCGTTCGCGTTTATAAACGGGTTTCTCTCAGTTAGGGAAGGAGACGTAAACCATTGACATCTAATACATATTACACATTCTTGACCTGCAATGTAAATGATGTTCTTCTGGATATGTAGAAATATTTAATTTTCTATATTTGAATTGGCTAAAATAGCAGATTTTAGCTTGATAAATGTGACATTTGGCAAAGTTCTTAAAAGTAATATTGGTACTCGTATCAGCAAGTACCCTAAATGAAATACTCTGTACTTGTACTCGTTCCATAAAAAAGTGGTATCGGCCCTTATTTAGCCTTAAAGGTTCTTAACGGGGCTTAGTGTATGTACTGTATTTTTATTCAAGCACAGGGAGATAAACAGACATTTCATTCTGGCGCCAGGCCTGTTAATACTTAATTATTACTGCTTGCTTGTTTTAGATCACTACTGGTGTGAAGCATGTTCAGATCGTATATATATATATATATATAAGGTCTATGGTTCAAATTCAAGTGGTCTTAGTGGGCTGTGCCTTTGAGTGTGCGTGGTAAACCTGGATGTGCGTTTAATCCGCAGTTTGTCTGCAATCTCTGGGGAAGTATGATGAATCCTGATTGTTCTTCCTTCTGGCATTTTTGCATATTTGTAGTGTTGTGACTGGGTGTTGTGAGCTAGTTGTTTAATTGGTTAGGACATTGATTTTGGCTATCTGATGGCTACAGTATGTGTAATGCGACATCCTGTCATAGTGCGTAGTGTTACATTCTTATGGTTTCAGTCGTGTCGGGTCATTTAGTGTATTGTAAGTCTCATAGGTGTTGAGCCTCGTGTTAAATAACATTTATCGAGTGGAATAAACTTATCTTCACTATGAATATGGGATGCATTATATGCCGAATGACAACCTATAGCCCTAGAATGTCATTGTGAGGTTATTATAATGCGTTTTAATTTCGGGAAGATAGTGAAGGCCTAGGTGTAAAATGCACAGCCCCCCACTGGTAGTTTGTGATTACAGGATGGCTCCAAACATAAACATGTTAAGTGATTAAAAACAATTTAAATACATTTTGCCTACAGACAGATTAAAGTAATAGGTAAATAGCATAATATTGCATAAAGAGCACTGAAAATGTTGTTAATGATTCTCCAGAGAAAAACATTACAATTTAACAGATATATAGGAGATTTCGAGCATTCTTTGCAGTTTTCCATCACTGTTGGTTAACAAATCAGTTAAGCTGGGTTTATTAAAAAAAACTAGGATTCTTAATTGAAACAAAAATTTGTCACAATCTGATGTTTGTAAAAATACATGTGAATGACAATTATGGAGAAATATAACTACTCTTAAATTCACTGAAAGCGCTATGAAAGCAAGTCCAACCCTCCCATATATTACTATAATAGTTTAAACCATGTTTTCAGTTTGTGCAGTGTTATACATTATCATATATCACAATGGTAAAATAAGCTAACTGGATATTTTGGATTGCAAGCTCAAAAGTGTTCAATCATATATATCCACAAATAAATATACATGTATCATTTAAGTGAAAGCATAGGTAGAAATTAGGCACCAGAGCTTTAATAAAAAATAAATATTAGTAATAATTTTAGAACCCTTTAGCCCCTCAAATGCAGAGTCAGATTATGTGGGCATTAGAAAGCAAATTTGAAGATTGGCTAATGGCCTAGAACCAACCCCTTTACTCAGACAAACAGTCATTGGCCTATTGGAATCGCATCATACTTGACCATTCCAAAGTAGGCCAAGGGTTTTATCGCATATCAATACAATACAATTCCAGGATTTTCCTTCAAAAGTTCATATACCAAAGAGCATGATCGTCCATGTTATTGTGACCTCAAATTTCACTGGAATTGGCCTTCTGTGTTAGGGTAAACAAGAACAACCTATATGACAAGGTGAGTGTATAAGTTAATGTTTAGAGAGAGAAGGATCTCACTAAACACTAATTATATAATTAACATCTAATACTCAAACACTCATCTGTCTCCTGGTGACAGAGGACAGTTTCCAAAAAAAAATACTTTAGTTATTGCAATCTTAAAATGGATTTACTTTTTTTAAACTTATTTTTAATTGACCTACTGTATGAGGTTTCTTTAATTTAATTCAGACAGTTTAGCTCAGTGGCTACATTTAACAGAACACAAAAACCAAACTCTGGCTGAAACAATAAGTATCGTCTCAGGTCTAATTTTGAATCCAAACAGCCGTATCGACACCAACAGTGCTAATCTCAGGAACTGTGTTTAACACTTGGCATTATGAAGGCTAAGGTGGACTGTTGCACAAGGCCACTCCATGTGATGATACAGTTCAGTGAAGTACAGATGGGGCTGCCTCCTCGTGGCTCTGGGCCGGGCTGCTCTGCTCTCTCCTGCTAGGCTCTCCTAGAGACTCCAGCCTGGAAGTAGAGAAGGGAACGTTCGGCTTTAATTGGCATGGCTATCATCGTTATTACATGTAAACTGGCATGAAGCTGATCCATGTATTCAGACTGGGTCAGGAAGGTGGCTGTTTATCAATTACCTCTGCTGTTGTTTATTGCAAAATGACTGCACAGACTGAGACTCGCTCTGCCAAAAGTTCTGAAATGTAAAAGAAAAAATTAAACAGTTTGAGTAAAGCAATACATCCCTTTAAACCTTTACTTTCTCAGTAGTTGCCCTGGTGCCTGAGTCAACAGCGCTTATTGGGAACATATGTGCCCCACTCCCCAATACATCTCTGTAGCAGCACATCAGCCATGCAATATGTTATAAAACCAAAGTATCTTGGGTCGTGCTTACTGGGGAACTGAAATATGGGTTTAGTCTAGTGAAACTAGTCTGCCAGGTAATAAGTCTTTATCTAGGTTTTCCAAGGCACAATGCTTCGAATTGCATGCCTGTCTTAAAGACGACACACTGCTTAAAATAAAGATGTCATACAGTGATGCATTTTGATAAAAACAATGAGCTAGTCAGAAACAGAGACAGACCACAGTTTCTCTCTCAATCTCCTTGAGCAAGATGCAGTCGTTCTCCAGACGCCTCAGCTCCTGGACTACGATGGCCTGGAAGTGCTCCAGGTGTACCAGCCTGCACAGACAAGAAGTCTCCCTGTAAACATCACCCTCAACCAATCACAGGACCGGACAGAATCTCTGCAGGAGAACAGCTGTAAAGATCATTATCTCACGTATCCCAGGATGATTGTACACATTTGAGATTTACACAATTTCAACCAAAGAAGCCATGCCACTATTGTAACTCATACAATTTCCTAGATTGGCAATAATCAGATATTGGCAGTACTTGCTAATGTTATTGTTTTTAAATACAAAAGATAGTTAAAAATATCAAGAGACTCTAAAATAAAAACAGTCTGCATTTTATTTGAATAAAATGTATACATCTGTCCATAAATGATATGGATTAGTAGAATAATAATGCTATCTAAAGAAAGACTTATTTATTCACATGGACAGGTCCAGTGACCATCTTTACCTGCTGTTGTGGACAGCACTCAGAAGAGAGGTCACGTTTTTCTGACAGTCAGCCAGAGATTCCAGGGACTTTGCATTAATCTGCTTGTATCTTTCCTGTAGGAAAAACAGCAAGGAGGAATAGCTCACTGAAACGTGTGGTAACAATGATCAAATATGTTGTTGATAGTTTGACCTCGACAGGTGGAATTGTGTTAGTGTTGTGCTGCATCTCAGGACTGTAGCTGGACAGCGCACATAAACTATTCATTTGGAATGGAGCCATCTCTACGTGCCGTGGCCCAGGATAACAGCAGTTACTAAAGGCATGCTGTGTTGTGTGTGGTCACCAAGAAGTGTTCCCTCAGCTGTCGCTTGAAGGTCTGGAACGCAGTGAGGACTCCAGAGCCCAGCTCCGTTTCAGAGGCCAATTCCTCGCCGAGAATCCTGCTCATGGATTCTGAAGAGCAGACAAAGGAAGGGGTTGGAATGATCGCCTGCCATTCCATGTGTGGGATATGGTGTGGGGCGGTTTGTTACCAGCAGCCTCCTCTAGAGGTCTGGAGGTGAAAAGGACCCTGGGAGATAACAGATGGCTTTCTGGATCCCTCTCTGGTTGGGTAGGCTTCTTGGTCCCCACACCGGCAGACTCTGATGAGGAATGCAACCACAAGCTAACTACGAACCACAGCAACCACTGCTCCTTCATGAGAAAACTTTCCCGAGATGCTTTTTCATTCAAAGTCATAACTGCTAGTGAACCACAGATATACCTAAATGCCTCTTCCTGGTGGCTGTAGCCTTCTCATTGGGAACCTAGAACAATAATGATATGGGTATTATCTACATAGCATGGCTGACATACTGTAACAGTTTACATGCTCTCAGGTTCTCCATCTTCATAAAGGCACAGACCAAATGTTAGAACCAAAAACACAGTGCAAGAACCAGCAGGGAGAAAAGAGACAGTCAGAACAACATCTGTGTCCTTGGTGATAAGAGCTTGTTACAGCTGTCTGGTGCTGTATTGTTTGTGCTGCATAACCAACACTTATGGTCGCAGTTCACCATCCTTGTCAGAGGATGCCTGTGGGGATCAGGCCAGCCACAGACCACAAACATGTGGGGCAAGGCTGGTGACATGGTGTACCTTGGGTGTCGATTCCATTGGTTCCTCCTGGTGAAACACAGAGTCCTCTAAGGCCTCTGTAGTCACATCAGGGAAACCTGCAGGAAATACAATGTCGTTAGCTAATGTAGGAGACCTGTAGGCAATGTGAAACCCTTTAAGACACTGAGCCTATATTGGAGGGAAGGTACAGGTCTCATTACCAGGGTACATGAGGTTGGGAGAAGAACTCAAAAGTCAACAATGATAATAGCTATGTTCTGACAAAGGTTAACCTGCCTGAATCTCGTGATGTCAGTTTGGGGTCTGTATGTTCTTCCTCTTTGAGTTCGTCAAACAGCTGCTCCACTCTGCTAGCACTCAATTCCTCTGCTGTCCGAATAGCAGACTGCTGCTCAAAACAGGCGTGGGAAATTGTCAAAAAGCAATGCCGTTACACATCACACAACCTGAGTTAGTGCCGCACTTACAGTGCCCAGTTTTTTTAGGTAATCAAATGATTAATCTGTATGTTAAGACCGAATTCTTTAGGACATGAATTCTATAAAATGTATGGAGCATTCTACAGGTATGTAGATTCATGCTGACGTGATGGTGCCGAGCAGGTGCTGTTGATTGGACGCTGAACACAACTAAATATTGAAACGTCTGACAGTCCCCAGGAGAGATGTAAACCCTGGGTTAGGGTGCCCTCTAGTGTTAAGGATGGACACTAATCAGTTACTCAGTTGTATACCTGGAGTGTAGTAGGGATGCACGTTACCTTGACTAAAAAGAGCTCATCTGCACTGCTGGGAGAGGACAGCGGGAGAACTGTAGAGAGATTGTGGGGAAGAGCGGCTACAGTGGCACGTCTACTAGACCAACGCATCTCAGCGCTCTCAAATACAATGAATGGGTGTGAGGGGAGTCGTGACTGGGCATGCTCACTCTTCAGTCTGCTCCTGGATCTGGGCTTCTTCCTGGTGTAATCATATTTGATCTGCTGGCTCTGGACTGTTTCCGCATGTGGAGTGGCAGAGCCCTTTGATTTGGAATATGAATACAGTTCAATAGCTTATTGTTAACGTGAGGATGCTTTCAAAACCTGGCCACTGGCTACAGTACAATTAAATGGGCTGGAAGGAGTAGCATCATTGCTAATGGTTGCCAGGGAAACTCAATTTAGATTACGGTAAATTGTTTGCTAACCTTCGGCTTGTCTTTCTCCTTGCCAGGGGGTGTGGAGTGCGTTGAAGACCTGAAGCAGTAGGACACATAAGATATTTAGCATTATGAACAATTAAACCATATACTGTACCAATCCTTTGAATCTACTACTAGATACTGTATTGAAACATTGTGGGGTTTTGTTATTTTAGGTTTTGCTATTTGTAAGACTACTCATAGAGGTTAACTTCGTTAGCAACTGTAAACTTACCCGCCAGAGGAATGAATAGTAAATTGCTTGGCCTTTGCCCTGGCTACCTGGAAAGAAAACAGACTCAGCACAAAGCATGATGACACAATGATATTACATATAGTAGGAAAATACAGCCAAGCACAAAGTTACCCTTGATAGGAAAGTGGTTTACTACAAAGCAAATCCACCATGGTATATTGGCCATATACCACACCCCCTTGTGCCTTATTGCTTAAATATAATAGATAAAAATCTAAAAACTGTATTTTGTGTATTCTATCAACAGACCAATGCTTCCTGACACGTAATGAATCTATAATGTTAGACCATCAATAGTCTCAGCAATTATAAACATGACAGGTGGACACACAGGTGCTGTCTTTGTTTCACAAAACTCTCTGCACAGTGTTATTTAAAGAACTCACTGTTTGGGAAAAATTACACTACATACTGTTTCACTTAAATAAACACTTGTTACATACATAAATTAACAGATGTTAGGGCAGGTGGCGTGACATGTTTGGCTTACTAGACCCACAATGCAATATAATGCTAACAATAACAGAAACAAATTATCAATAATAACTAGAGCCCGACCGATATATTCATTGACCGATATTATCGGTAAATATTAGCAGTTTACAGATATATTTGTATCAGTGATATTTCCACCGATAACGACCGATATTTGTTTGCAATTCCTTATTTGTCCGGAAGAGGGCTCTTTCACCGAATATAGGTTTGAGCATTACAAGAAGACATTATCTTAAAAAGAGTAAAACAGCGGGGATGAAAGAGCTGCTCATAACAAGCTGCTTATTAAGGTGAGTTGAAAACCAGCTTTCTGATGTAAGAATCACACAAAATGCACACAAAGTTTTACATTGCAGAAAAATACTTTTGGGGTTACAAGATAGATGCTATGGCCATATTTAGTTACTGAGTATTAACTGCTGTACCGATGCTAGCTGCTGAAGTCAAAAATGCCTGCAGTGTTTACTACTCCAGCTCATGCATAAAAATGTTTTCCAAAACTTGACAATGTCAACACCTGCGTTTCACCATTTCCATGACATCTACTTTATCTAGCTATGTAACTAACGTTAGGTCTCTGGGACTGGTAGCACGCTATTATAATGAATAGAAACCTAGTAATAACAGCGAGCACCGCAGT
>JACXGM010000962.1:28341-47969 GCA_016801145.1 Umbra pygmaea | reverse complement strand
TCGAAAGAAACCATTAACCTTCGAAAGGTTGTTGAGATAAGTAAGTTTCTTCTTTGTTGTGTGTTGTCGAATTAATATAATTTCTCCAGTCAGGAGAAAGCTATTATAAAAAGGTATATGACCTATTTCGACAAAGTATAAGCGAACCATTTAAATGACGAGCCAGCAAGCTGCCAGCATGTGCACAAGCTAGCCTAATGTGATAAGCAGCAGCAGGTACGCACTGTCATATTATTATGATGGCCAATACCAACAGGATTTATTTAATGAAATGGTATTGGTAATTGTTTGGAGATCGCATATTGAATGGTTACTTTGAGGGTGACCAGCGCAATACTTTATTTGAATGTTTGGATTTGATTAGAAAGCAATGTCTTTTAATTATATAAAGTAAAGCAACACTTCTAAATGTATCTTATTTTCTGTTTTGCCTGCAGCATTTTTACGTGCGCATGATAGACTGTGCATTTAAGTCTGCAGTAGAATCACGACCCCAGCAGATCAAACGACGTAATGGAAGTAACGCCAAGAATCCTGTCTCTCAAGTTGCTAAAAGGAAATGTTCAAAAGTAATATGAATCGCATAATACACTTGCGCTAAATGCAACAAAACGAGACTGTGGAAATTTACATTTATCTAATACTGATCACAAAAACATTCTAGTAAACAACACTGCAAGGACACAAATAAAAATATCCTAAATAACACCCAGAAACAGACAAAGCTGATAAGCTAACTAACGAAAAAATTAGCTGAGTTGATTTGAGGTAAGCCTACGGAGCAGCAGCAATCACCTGCTATTACTGTACAGTAATCTGCCAGCAATTGTTAAGTAGTTGCTCAGAAAAGGGCCTATGGTTTCCTTAACAAAATACAAAATAATAAAATTAGCATGACTCACACAATTTTTTAAGACCTTGGAAAATAAGATTTCAGACTTTTTAAGACAATTTTAGGCCTTCAATTCTGGAAAATGAAAGACTTTTTAAGGACCCGCGGGTACCCTGCTTTGAGTATCTTTGGAGTCTGGTTTTAAGCACAATCCATGCAGGAAAATGTAGATTTTTCATTTCAGCTATATTAATAGAAAATGTTGTATCGGTATCGGCAAATTTTTCCCATTCAAAATCGGTATGGTATCGGATTCAAAAATCTCATATCGGTCGGGCTCTAATAATAACAATAAAAAATATAGCAATAATTAAAAAAATTATGAGGAATTGTAGAGTGAACATTGTGTTAAGAAAAATGCAGCAATCAACAAAGAAACATTCTATTACTTATTAGGAGTTAAAAAGAAAATGCTCTTAATGATATGTTTTGCAATATTAAGCCAATATTATGCCTCTACAAAGTAAAGCCTGTGTATATCAGTGCTAACAAGCTAAAACATGTCACGCCTGATACTCTTTCTTTGAGGTGTCTAGGTTAATACAGTACATTCTCTACTGTGTCTTGTTGGGCCCACCCTGCAAACTCTTTAGCATCACTGTGCAGCTCTGGTTTGATTCACAGTTCTGCCAACTGCACTTTCTCCAATTTAGGGATTCATTTCCGGATGTTAAGGAAATGGTTGCCTTAGCGATAAAAAACAGACAGGTTTCAAGCTAGCTGCGGTAAGACATTGGCCCTCATTTATGAAACGTGCGTACAACCTAAAACAGGCGTAGGACGGGCGTATGCAGATTCCTACAAAAAAGCAAGGCATTTATCAATTTGAACGTGAGCGTAGGCTGATAAAATCTCACGTCTGGTCTGAACTCGTGTACATAAGTTCTCCAGTGTGACTAGAAGTGGTTCATGGTAGCCTATAACCACCCGGTTCATTGAATTGTTGTACCAGCGATCATTGATGAATGTGTGTGGGTCACAACTACCCCATATTGCAAGTTACATTTCAGAATTATGAATTATTGTATACAGCACATTATCAATTTCAATCAAATAATAAAATTATAAACTGAACGTAAATATAAATGCAACACTTTTGTTTTTGCCCCCATTCATCATGACTTTTTCTATGTACACAGAAGGCCTATTTGTCTCAAATATTGTTCACAAATCTGTCTAAATCTGTGTTAGTGAGCACTTCTTTGCAGAGATAATCCATCCACCTCACAGGTTTGGCATATTACTTAGGCTGGCCACAATAAAAGGCCACTCTAAAATGTGCAGTTTCATCACACAGCACAATGCCACAGATGTCACAATTTTAAGGGGGGCTCCCACACAGTGATTTAAAGCCACAAAAAGTAGATTCAGCACCACGGCCAGCTCCACATCCTACTGAATTGTTTGTAATTCCTTAGAATGTGGAGCTTGCCGTGGACTTAAACAGATTTGTGAATAATATTTGAGAGAAATAGGCCTTTTGTTTACATAGAAAAAGTCTTAGGTCTTTGATTGCAGCTCATGATAAATGCGAGAAAAAACAAGTGTTGCGTTTATTTTTTTCCCAAAATGGGGGGGAAAAAAGATAGTTTAACTGTTTTGTGTTATTGTCAATGATTATTTTGTCAAATCACAATTTGGTGAAGTGATGTTTAAACATGGAGATGGAACACAACCAAATAAAAAATATGGGAAGGGCTTTAGCCTAGGTTTAGAATTTTCTTTTTGCATTGTTCAAAGGCATGCCTTATATAAAAAAGTTAGTAAAGCGTATGTACAGTACACAAAAGTTACAGTAACTGACCAATTTAAACACATTTACTTCTGTGTTTCAGAGATTAGAGCGCAGGCAACAAAAACTGGAAAAATTACAAAAGTATGAACTAGTCAACCTCTGTGTTAGAGCTGACATCCAGTTTGTAGAAGTCTTCTGGTCTGGTTCCACTCTGTCTAGAATACAAGAAAAAACAAACACAAAAACAACTGTCTTTTAGAGAAAAATGAATACACTGGAAAAATCCTTATTGAATTTTAAAGAAATTTGTCCAGGATTTTGATACGTTTTATTGGACAGAAAAGAGGTAAGATATAGGAAACACCAGTGTTTGAGAGATATAAAACAATACTGGAAATATTAAAAATGTTACTGTACTTTAGATACATGACATATCTGATGAACCAGCCTGAAACCCAACCATTTAATTTAGTCACTCACTGAGGCATCAGTTGGGTTTTAATGGTCCCATTTTCAGTAGGACTCTATGGGAGAAAACAAACGTCACATGTTCCATGACATCTATTCAACGCTTCAAAAGATATTATGCATCATATGAGGTTTGACAGTTAGTTACAGGTTGAACAAAACTGGACAAGGCTAAAGGAGGCCCTCTGAAAACGTCTAATCAGCGTTAAATATATATAAAGAAAAATCTTTCAATTTGATTAGTCAAAAGAAGAACAATCAGAATTATGCAAGTGTGACCGCATGTATATGTACCTCAGCGATGTCTGCAGTTGCCAAAATAGGGGATCTTGGCAGAAACAAACAGATGCTGATTAAAAAATAAATCCAGTGTAGTCAGACAAACAGTTAATAACCAGTCACTGATAGCAACATCTAGCACTGAGTACTTACAGTGAAGAACACTCCATTGCACCAACCACATAAAGATTTACAGAAGAAGGCTACATTCCATAAATCAATGCAGTGGAAAATCATTCATTTTGGTCTAACCTGCATGGCCGAAAGTATTGGTACACTTCCACTTTTTTCAAAACACAAATTTTCTCTGAACTAAATAGAAATTGAAAATATTTGGTATCCACCATTCTTTATATTTCACATTTACTTTGCTTTTGATTGATGACGTGACATTGTACGTTAAATAGTAAAGCAATTTAAAATGGCACAGAAAAATATATTTGGACCCTTGACCTAATATTTAATTGCACAGCCTTTCAAGACAATATCTGCAATCACCTGCAGACTATAGCTCTGAATGAGATTTCTACACTACTTGATTGGTAGATTGGTCCACCCTTCTTTAGCAAACTACTCCAGTTCTCTCAGATTTGATGGGTGCCTTTTCCCAACTGCGGGTTACAGCGCTTTCCAAAGATTCAATGGGATCTAGATCAGGACTCTTAAAAGGGCACTTCGGAATGGTCCAACGTCATCTCAAATTCTTAGGTGATTTGGTTTTAGTATGTTTCAGGTCATTATCCTGCTGAAGGACTCATGACCTGTAATGAAGACACACCCTGCTGACACTCGACTGTATGTTGTCCAAAATGACTGGATAGTCTTCAGATTTCATCCTGCCTTGCACAGATTAAAGGCATCCTGCGCCAGAGGCAGCAAAGCAACCCCAAACATCACTGAGCCTCCTCCATGTTTCACGGTAGGAATGGTGTTCTTTTTATTGATATAAAAATGTTTCTCCTTTAAACATGGAGCTGCTGTGATATACCAAAAAGCTTTACTTTGGTTTTGTCTATCCAAAAGACATTCTCCTAGAAGGACTGTGGTTTTTGCAAACTCCAGTCAGGGTTTTTGTGGTGCTTTGTTAGAAGTGGGGTCTTCTACTTGTAGCCTATTTTCATTCAGACTGCGACAGATGGTGTGACTTGAAACTGTTGCACCTTGAGCTTGAATGTAGGCTTGGATCTGTTTTGAATTCTTTTTTGTGCCTTTCTCCACCATTCAAACTATCCTTCACTGTATTCTTGGGACAAAATTCTTCAGAAAAACCCTTACAAATAACAAGTACATTCAATAACAATTCATTCACTCATCATGGCTTTACATTAGTCTAACAGGAAACAAAATAATGCAGCCCAATACATTTATGTATATCATTCTAGGAGAGGGGCATGGTATACAAATGCAGCTTTCCCATCTCTGATTGGGCCCAAGGAATGTCTAAAACCAACCAGTCTGCAGAGCAAATTTGAGCTTGGTGATTTATGTAATATAGCCTTATATACAAATGTCCACCTTTACTACACCCTCTATCCAGGAATGGGCAGTATTTATGATACATGTATTTAAAATACACATTTCAAATACAAAATAATAGTTCGTAATTTGTATTTGATAGTCTTGATGAAAATGCTTAATATTTTGTATCGAAATACTTTGTGAGAAGTCCAAATGATGCATAATTAAAATGCTGCGACTGATTGGTGCCTATCCAATAATTTGATCAGAACAGAAAATGTATCCATACCTGAATAAAAAAAGTCAAAGTGAGAAATGTATAGGTTGACGGCTTTCCATAGATTTTTAGCATACATTGCTAACATCTTAGAACAGGTCATGTTAACTTTTGGTGTTCGTTTCCGTAGGCTAAATCATTTACCAATTTGTTGCTACTTTCTGATTTTGTTTCAGTCTACATTTAAAATCAAAACTTATTGATAATTTAATGATTGTTGACAAAGTTCTAAAATGTTTGTTTTTAACTTGATTGATAAAAATTATAAATTGATTGCTAAATTATTTTACTCTAATTGAATTTGTTGTATTGTAGGATCATGATTATGCTTATGATTGCATAAGTGACTGCCTGACACTATTATTATATTTATGATTAATAATCAAAGGATTAATAACTTAGAAACTAGTTGCTATGAATAAAGGTGCCATCAGTTGTTTATTGAGTAGGTGTTGCTGAAGCACAGTAGGCCCTTCATTACCAAACACCAAATGATTGAATTAGAACACAGTTATGAGTCATTATCAAACTGTTAGATAACCATTGAACTGTTGGTTACTTTAAAACTAACCTTGATCTGTGTGAATAGATTAATATTTAAATGTTTGATCTGTTAACTTTGCACCATCCATACCCACCAGCCTAACTAGCATCTCTACTCTGGACGGGTCTAAACTAAAATTGGTGGACTTCTACAAATATCTAGGTGTCTGGTTAGACACATTAACATCTCCATTCCAAAACTACATCTACAATTGGCTTCCTATTCTGCAACAAGGCCTCCTTCACATACGCTGCCAAACACACCCTGGTAAAAATGACTATCCTACCAATCCTCGGTGATGTCATTAACAGAACTGCCTCTCTTCCTCCTGAAAAGTTTAGAGGTAGTCTATGACAGTGCCATCCAGTTTGTCACCAATGCAACATTAAACACCCACCACTCAGACCTATATGCACTAGTGGGCTGGTCCTCACCCCAAAAGTGCAGACCTCCTTTGGCCAAAACTCCTTCCAATTCCGAGCAGCATACTACTGGTATGAACTATAAAAACTCAAACTCATTAACACCGTCTCCCTCACCTCCTCTACAGTAAATCATGAGTATCAGAGCTTCGGTCTGATCATTGCACATGCTGACCCTCCCCTCTCACATGCACCCTACCGTTGCCAATTTGATCTAATGCCATAGTTTGCCCCATAGTGCCATGCACTGAACTGCACAGTAGCTCATAAATCATTTATCATTTGTACAATATTCGTTTGCACAGTTATGCTCAAGTGTTAATTACTCCACTGTATTTTCCTTGCCACTTTACATACCAATTAATCTACCTCTCTTATTCAGACTTCTGATGCACTGTACATATATACTTACATCATTTACTCTGAAGATCCGCACCTTGTTTTTTATTGTATTTTATTTCCTTGTGTAATTGATGTGTAATTTGTGTAACTGATGAGTAACTTTATTTCACCTTGCAACTTTGCGCTTTTATCTTTGCCAGGTCGCCATTTCAAATGAGATACTGTTCTCATTATGCCCACCTGGTTAAGTAAAGGTTAAAGAAATGTTAAATAAAATGTGATACTAATTAAAAGGGAGTGGTCTGCTTTATAATAATACAATTATGTCATATTGTCCGGGCCATATTAGAATGTATATAGAATTAGCAAGAATTCAGTTCTTTTCACAGCTTTTTTGTTTAGTTACACTGAAAACCAAAGACATGCATGTATGGATGATACAAGTCGAAAACTCGAAAATGTTCAGGGTGAATGGTGAACCATTTAAACAATATGTAAGGCTACCAATACATTCAGCCACACCTATATATGCAGTAACAAATCAGACAACAATTAAAGAACTGAACTTATCTGACTGCACGGTATCTTTGACATGTTTTATTGGCAGCTGGTCATCTGAAGGAACATTCTGCTGGAGGGAAAGAAGACTAGGTTTAGGACTCTAATATTTTATATATATATATATATATATAGCATGTTAAACCATGTTAGAGATTACCAGTAGTCTCTTGCTTTACCGTGTTAGAGGTTACCAGTAGTCTCTTGCTTTACCGTGTTAGAGGTTACCTGTAGTCTCTTGCTTTACCATGTTAGAGGTTACCTGTAGTCTCTTGCTTTACCATGTTAGAGGTTACCTGTAGTCTCTTGCTTTACCGTGTTAGAGGTTACCTGTAGTCTCTTGCTTTCATAGACCCTCTGGACAGCATCCAGGATGTCATGCTTGGAATCAAACTGGATCTGCACCATCTTGCCTTTGCTATTGCAGCAGGTGATGTACTTGGAAAGGTACACAGTGAGAATGGTCTGCTCATTAAGGTCTGAAAAATTAATCATCAACAATATCATCAATTGATTATTGTATTAATTCAAAATTAAAACTCACTTGGTACATTATTTTGCTGGCAACACCAGGATTAACACTACAAACTTGCACATACTGCTAAACAATAATAATCATGAACATAATTGTAATTTCAGAAATTAAGTGTCAAAGGAAAATTCCAGAGTAAATAAAATTCTTAAGATATTATTTACAAACGTTAACATAGATGATTTGTCATTCACAATCCTGGGCCAGCCAATAAATCCAACAACTAAGAGTACATTTAGGCTGGTTCTGAATCAGTTTGCACTTGAAATACCACAAGGTCCAGAATTCAAAGTAAACTCTGTGCCCGCCCCCTAGCGAGTAGCTTCCAGTTAAGTCCAATCTAGCCCAAAAGCCTTTGGCCAATTCAGCCATTTCACCATAACACTAATGACAAAATCTGTCAGTAATCAGTACATGTTTTGGCACACTGAATGTTTCCACACACATCGGTCCATGTAAAACTCAGATGATCTGACCAACATAGTACCGGTAATCATCTTCTTGGCTAGAATATATAGCCCTGTTCAACTCTACCACAAACATTTTTCTATGTTGCCTTTGCTAGACAGGTCGCACACAAACGCCACCAGTGGAAGTTCGCTCTGGGCTCGACAACAGCATCACCGGTGACAACTTCACAGCGGCCGCTTGATTCACCTGTTAAAGTTCTTGCCTTTGCTGTATTTCTACCTCCCTGTATTCCGGCTCAAACATGTATGGTGCGATATTACTATTCAATAACACTTCATTGAATTTGAAATTGTCCAGCACAGGTATTTCATCACTTGCACTAGTTATTGTAGAAAACAATACTAACTTTTCTTATTTAGCTATTTCTTGGAATAATACAATACATAGTATCCTGGAACTAACTATGTAAGTTGTGTTCTCCAATCAAATCGAGACAAATAAAGATTAGGAAGTCAAACGAAACACCTGCGCGGAATTTAGCTGTAGTTATCAAAAAATACTCCAGTGAATTAAAAACACAACTGAAGTAAAATTAGATACTTTCAGTGGCCGAGTTTGGAATTACAAACCGCATTTAGAAGTTGTTTTAGTGCCGGTCATGTCAAATTTTTTTGGGGTGTTGGTCTGGAGTGAGCTTTTTTAAATATTGTTTTGTGATTTTTCCCTATTTTTCTCCCCTCCCAATTCCCTCTAAATCCTACCTTAACGGCAGCTACGCAACTCCCTGCACAGATCTGCAGGATAGCAAAGGGCGTGCACATGGTTCATCCAATTACATGTTGCCTGGCCGCCTATTATTTACGCACTGTGAATCCAAATGGGGCGCAGATGGCTCAGTGGGTAGGGAGTCAGACTTGTAGTCAGAAGGTTGCCAGTTCGATTCCCGACTGAGCCAAATGTTGTTGTGTCCTTGGGCAAGACACTTTACCCTAATTGCTCCCAGGTCGTTGCTGTAAATAAGAAATTGTTCTTAGTCAACTTACCTGGTTAAATAAAGGTTAAATTAAAATTAAAAATGTGAAGCATTTAGTCAGATCACGCACAGGATGATTATGTTCACCAACTATATTTCCACAATTAAACGCCTTAATCTGGACACAAGGAGATGCTGGAGAACCATGTGGCAGGATAGATCTGATTTATCAAACCCAAATCCTGGGTAGCGCTATGCCAATTTGCGCTGCCTCGTGCAAGAGGCCCGGGGAAAGTCAGAGAGCCCATTGTCAGGCTCGAACCCATGAATATCATGCTGTGGACTGTTGTGCAATGCAGCAACTTAGCCCACTATGCTACATGGAGTAATCCTTTCAGGCTTAAGACACTGTACACTCACCACACACATGGAGTAATCCTTTCAGGCTGAAGACACTGTACACTCACCGCACACTCTGTACTTAACAACATCAGCTCTCTCCACATGGATTGACTCCCACAGTAAACACTATATATGGAAGACAGGGACAAATCAGAAGCCTGTATTTCACAAATACTGTATCTGTGAAATAAATATTGAAGTATATCCTATTGATGTAAAGCCTAATGAAATTACAGCAAATGTGTTGGTGTGTGCATGCACTACTATATTTTTGAATACCTAAAGTCATAATACACTAACCCCTGTAAAACTCAGTGAATCTGAATATCTGGTCAGTCATCACCATTAAAGAAAGCTATTTGAGGTTTAAGATGTGAGTTATAAATCTGGGTTAGATGTCATGGTTATATATAGCGTAAGGGCTGGGCTATTAAACTCAGTCCTGGAGAGCCACAAAACATATGCTTTTTGTCCTCTCTAATTAGAGACTGGTTCAGACCTGAACACCAGGTGATTTGCAATTAACTACCAGGTAAAAGCAAACATGAGATGTGCTTCAACCCTCTAGCACCAGAGTTGAATAGCCCTGGTTTAGGGTGTTTAATTTGTTTAAAATACATGTTCAGTTTTGCAGCGTGAAAATAGGACTACTTTCTCTTTCAGTGAGCAGCTTCCAAAAAGCTGTACAACATGCATTTCATGATATTTAGAAAATAAATCTGAAAAATGCTGATTAACTGGGACCATTAACTGGGACTATTCCATACACTATGCAGTGAGTATTTTGTCTAAGAATTGCAATGAGGACTTGATGAGTTATGCTTACACAGTGTTTGTCAATCGTCTCGCGCTGGTCCAAATTTAAACATTTACGTATTACAGGCCGTGCCTCTGTGTAGCAAAGCACTTCGTAGTGTAGGAACATTTTATTCCATAAAATCCTTTTTGTAGATTTTTTAAATGAAGAAATACAGTTTACTGTATGTTTGTAAGCTGTTTGTTTTAAGGAAAAAGTAGTTCTGTTGTTACAGCTTGAATTCTACCAAAAGTACCTTTAAAGAAAAAAGAATTACTTTTAGAATTAATACATTTTACTCCCAACAATAATATTAACACCAACGTTTTTGCGTCATGTCAATCTCACCTCAGCGTTGTTCACAAAGAAGCTGATGCAAGATGATCCCAGGTTGAAGTCCACCCAGAAATATTTCAGGTTCTCGTCGAACGGCTTAAACAGCTTAATGGGTAGACACATTTACACTGATCAGCCATAACATTATGACCACCTGCCTAGTATTGTCTACTGTAGGTCCCCCTTTTGCCGATTTGAGCGAATTTGACAAGGGCCAAATTGTAATGGCTTGACGACTTGGTCAGAGCATCTCCAAAACTGCAGCTCTTGTGGGGTGTTACCGGTCTGCAGTGGTGAGTACCTATCAACAGTTGTTCAAGGAAAGAAAAGCGGTGAACCGGTTACATGTGCTGGTGTAGGCTCATTGATGCATGTGGGGAGCGAAGGCTAGAATGTGGCTTTGATCCAACGGATGACCTACTGTAGCTCAACTTGCTGAAGGGTCTGATAGAAAGGTGTCAGAACACAGTTCATTGCAGTTTATTGCATTATGGGGCTGCAGTTTTGGCAGCAAAAGGGGCACCTACACAATATTAGGCAGGTGGTCATATTGTTATGGATGATCAGTGTATGTTCACCTCCTGTCTCAAGAAGTGACATCACAGAAACTGCTTATGAGGCCTTTCCTGAATGCCTGATAAAGGCTGGAAATGTTGTGTCTATAAATTATAACTTTGGTGCATTACTAGCAGTGTGGTGCACTAGCATTTCGCTCATGAATTCAACTCCAGCACCCGTTTCCTAGATGTGTGCCTTGGGGTCTGGGATAGAGAGAGTGCTGCAGGTCTTACCTCAGTGACCTCTAGGAACACTCTGAGGCAAGGGAATGAAAACACCCTGTGAACAAATAGTCATTTTCAACCCTGTGAACGAATAGTCATTTTAACCCTGTGAACAAATAGTCATTTTAACCATGTGAACAAATAGTCATTTTAACCCTGTGAACAAATAGTCATTTTAACCCTGTGAACAAATAGTCATTTTAACCCTGTGAACAAATAGTCATTTTAACCCTGTGAACGAATAGTCATTTTAACCCTGTGAACGAATAGTCATTTTAACCCTGTGAACAAATAGTAATTTTAACCCTGTGAACGAATAGTCATTTTAACCCTGTGAAGCCTGTGTTCTGTATGATGCAGCTTCACATGATTGTAACTTTGATCAAATCAGATCCTTTGAAATTATACAGTAAATTATTTAATCCCAGGCAATCCTTTAAAAAGTGCATAGATTTACTTAAATATTGATTTTAAATTTGAGCAGCATGGACGTAAAATGTATAGCAAACAATGTAGCTCACCGTCTTTCATCTCCAAAATAGCTGTTGAGGCCATTAAGGAATATTCTGCAGTCCTATGTTGCAACAGAAAAAGCCTTTTCTTTCATGACAGGTAAGACATTGTTGACCCCAAATGCCAAACATATTTAAATATTCACTGTGAACAAGCTCTATAGACAAAGAAACTTACAGTCTCAAATTCTCCGTCATTCATTGAGTAGAAGCTCTTTGCAAAAACGGGGTTGGCAAACCACTTCGTGGCCAGCTCTTCTCTAGACGTCTTTACTGTCATCCGACACAAGGCTTCAGTTAGGGCGACCTGCATCTCATAGTCTGACCAAATCCAGTGCTGATGTCAGTCACTGACAAATATCAAATGTTGGCATGTTAAATAAAAACGAACTGAAAACAGTGCTACTCACCACCCACATTGAGAATGATCTTTGCAAATTGTTCACTGAAAAACAAAATGGTTAAACAGTTTTGTGTGATGTGATAACTGTATTGGTCTGTAAAAGCTAACATCAAATGATCAAACTGAAAGGAGAAGCTTTTCAAACTAACACTATGGAGAAACTGTAATACCCAACTGTAGACAATATTTTTACATTTCCTGCTTCCATGAGCCTATTGAAACCCTAAGGAAAGAGGAAAAATACAGGCTCAATCTATCCAGTAGGGGGCAATGTCTTCTCAGACACCCAATTTAATATATGCAAAGCTCTACTCATAACTGTCCGAGATGTAAATAAGTTGTGAATGCAGGCAACTCAGTTCCTGACTTTTTTGGGGGATGTTTGTATTATTTATATCGACACAACAGTAGGAAGCAAATGCTAGGGAGGCATGTAAAGCGAAATGGAGAGGAAGTGCAAAGACAGTCAATCAAGCCGGAGCTTGAACACATTAGGGGTCAGGTGTGGTCTGGAGTCGGGAGCTTAATCCACTGCACCAAACTCTGGCACAAATCCAGGCCATTTTAATGTTGGTTCCAGCATGCGCCCTGCCACTGATTGTGTAGGAGCCTCAGGTGGCTCAGTGGTTAGCGATTCAGACTTCTAGCTTGCCAGTACAATTTCTGAGTGGGCCAAAAGCCATTGTGTCTTTGAGCAAAGCCCTTAATCCTAAATTTCTGCAGGGGATGTCCCAGTACTTAATATTACATGCTATGGATAATAACATCTGCTGCTCTAGCACTTCAATGTTCATGATAAAGAGAAATCCTCGGCTGTTCCCTCCAATTGACCTGGCATGTAGTGTTTATATGACACCAATGAGGTCATCAAAAGGGAAGTAATATGCCAATAAATGTACTGTAAATCCCACCCAGCTGACTAAATTAAAATCACGTGGCCATTAACATTTTCTCTTCTGACAGAATACTTACAGCAGACTACTATGGTCTTTGGAGAACTTCCTTCGCTCTTCTTTCTGGGTACCATCAAGGATGGTGTTTAGAGTCCTTACAGCCTGAAAATTATATAGTTATCTATTAATATGGAATATCTCTAAGTTCATATAATTTCAGGGAGTTAAAGATGCACTCAACTTCGGTCCAAATTGATGCCCAAAAATTGCATTAAATATCATTTGTGCCATTCAAACTTGAATTCATCTTTAACATGGTCAGTTTTTTGTAGTCCTTTTGTAGTTTGCATTTGTATTTAATATTTCCCCCTTCCCAATTGGTCTTTCCAATTCCCACTGATGCTGCCTTGTCTGCAGCTCCGCAATTCCTTGGACAGATCTGTGATGTGGAGGGGCACTCAAATAGTTCATCCAGCCACATTTCACAGAGCCAGACACCTCTTTTCGTATTGCTCATCCAACATGTAAGCCTTTAGACAGCTCATGCACAGGATGATTCCGTTCAACTATATGTCCATAATTGAAGTTGCAGGCGCCCGATCTGCACACAAGGAGTCGCTGAAGAGTGACGCGGCAAGGTAGATAATTCAAGTTATATCCCAAATCCTGGGCAGCACTATGCCAATTTGCACTGCCTCGTGCTGGAGGTTCATGGAAAGTCGTAAAGTCAGTTTATTAATGGGCAACAGACATTCGGTTTTCCCAGCCAATAGGTATTAAGTATTCCAGGACTACAGTCGTAATCAAAACAATTCAACCCCTATTTCAAATTGGGTTTATTGTCAAAATGTACATACTGTCAAATGTTTGCAATAAACACAGCAAACAAAAGCATTGAAATAGTTGTTTCCCCAATTCCAACTGAAAATGCAATGCATAATGACTTCTACAGTCTCAAAATTATTCAACCACCTGAATAGAATCCATCACAAGAGCACAAATATGAAATAAACAAGTTGAGTAGTTGCACCTGGTGTGCTTGAGCTGAAACCAAAGACAGTATATGAACGGACCAACAGACACCATTCATTTCTATGGAGACCGAGGGAAGCCAAATAGAAGCACTTTTTCGGTGATAGCCGAGCGTACTGCGCAGCCTCAAGCTGAGCGTGATGACGTAGATGTGACGTGAGCAGCATCTCTGAAAGTAGTCATACTTAGCTTAGCCGTGCAAAGAGAAATATAAACCATTCCAAATCTTGCCTCTTGCAGAGAAAGGAGAGTGTGAGTAGGAGTTGTCCATGAGCATAGGAGCAGGAGAAACTTTTGGTAAATATTCTGATGAACTATTGTGTCATTTTGACTGTATGCCTCCACGTTCCCCGATTGCCTGCAAGCTTCTCCTGGACTATAAAGCTGACAGAAAGCTGCGTGGTTGACACAATAGTTAGCGTATTTTCACAAAAACAACTGCTACGGGGCCATAATGTGAGATACAAGTTAATGGAGCTTTTTATACATTGATTATTTCTAAAGAAACAGGACAATGGAAAAATAGAGTCTTTAAATGCTACGGATGTCATTTTATTTGCTGTCAAAGTAACTACTAAAACGAATGGAACACTAACGTAATGGGACAGCCAGGTAGCATCAGAATCTACCCAGGGCTGCTTCAACTTCCGGGTCTAAGCCTAGCCCCTTGGCTGGAACACACAAAATACATTAACTGGCTAGTGGTTTGTTAAGGGTCACATTTGACAGCATATTAGAAACATGGCTAAGACAAAGAATGGTCCAAAATGTTGAGATCATTGCTCTTCACAAACGAGGAACAGGATACAAAAATATAGTGAAAACACTGAATATGCCCAGAGACATTGGAAGCCTAGTTCACACGTTCAAAGTTAAGGGACCAGTGGTTACACTACTTACACTATGAGGGACTGCAAAATACCTGCAGCAAGACTTGGTGGAAACAGGGACTAAGGTTTCAGTGAGCACAGTAAGGTGCATACTAAATACATTCCATGCAAGAACTCCAAGACGTACACCACTACCAAAAATACAAGAAAAGTCAGCTCCAATATGCTCAAAATTATAAAGATTTTTTGGGGATTCTGTTCAACAATTTAGCACACTTTGCACTAGGAGAAGCTGTATGGGAGAGTGATACAGTATAAGCCTTTTCCGCACACACGCCACAAACAATCGCTTGAGGTATGCAAATTCACAATTTTGTTTTGATGTATATTGCACATTTTCTGTTTATCCAATGAACCTCATTTCACTACTGAAATATTACTGTGTCCTTCAGTTATTTGATAGATCAAAATGAAATTGCTGGTCCAAACACACAATTATTTATAAATGAAAATCATGGAAATTGTCAGGGGTGAATAAACATTTGTATACGACTGTACAAATGATGCTTGCCATGAAGGGTTTGAATAATTGAGACTGAAAAAGTAATTATCAGTTGCATTTGCAGTTGAATTTGGGAAACCACTTGAATCATTTATTGTGTTGAGCAATTTCAATTGCTTTTGTTTGATTTGTTCATTGCAAACAGCTAACAGTCTGTACATTTGACAATAAACCTAATATGTAATGGATGTGGAATAACTTTGGTAACAACTCTATGGAAAGGAAAACCTAAAATCCACAGCTTTTAATTTTCTAAATGTTAACTTTGAAATATATATAATTTTTTTAGGATATTCAATCGCTCAAACAGAAAAAGAGTTCATGACAACATGTAAACATTTTTAATTGGGGGAGGAAGGAATACCATTGACTGCATATTGTTGAATATAAAAAATGTATGGAAACTTTAAATTTCAATTGCACCTATAAACAATTGTGCTGTCACTATGAACATTATATAACTTGGATAATGGACTAGAATCCAGAACTTTTAGTTTTTCAAACTATTCTAAAAAAGCTCAATGTCCTACAAAAAGTTTGCCCCAAAAAATGTAATTATATGTTATGAATGGGGAAAAGATAGACTACGATCCACAGGTTTTCGTTTTCAAAATGTTTTGATAGAAGGTCAATACTGTAGCTCCTAAGTTTTCCAATGTTTGTTGGAGCTATTCAATTTCATTTCTTTAAAACTAAAAGCAATGCATTGTAGTCCATCCTCTTCTAAGTCAGATGATGTAATATCAGATTCATGCCACATTTGTTGTAGGAGCTATTGAACTGAAAGTTTAAAAACATTATTCAAAATTTTGAAAAACAAAAAGCTGTAGAATGTAGTTCATTCACCCTTGATTCAGAATATATAATTTTCATTGTCACTGCACACTGTTGGAGCTATTGAATTTCCTATTTTCCTAAACTAATTTTTTATTTATATATAAAAATAATTATATTTCAAAATGAAAATTTAGAAAAAATTATATTTAAATGTAGTTTATTTTTAACTTATTAGAACATATACTTTTCAGAGTCCTGGAATGCTTATTTTAATTCCTACTGGCAGGGAATACAGAATATCCACTGAATGTCCATTATAGAACTTTAGCTCGCTGGCTAACTGATGTGTAATGGTGTTTCTGCATATAGATACTATACACATATAAAATATTTAGAAATAAATAAATAATGAAATTCACAAAAGTCTATGACTGGACCTTTATTTTAAGTGTAGAACACATGCTATTCTTTTTAGGCTATGGATCCTTAAATAGGGGAGGCTGGGGATGGATGTCACCTGAGTTGTTTTTCAAAACTCATTACAGCCAATCTTTGAGGCACTATGCAAAACGGTTCTTATAAAATGTGTGCTCTCTGTATGAGGTCTGTCATGTGGTCAGTTTGAAAAGCGAGCTAACAATTCTGAAGGGAATAATTTCAAGTGGGTCATAAATATTTACTTTTTACTCATTTTCTTCTGCAAGGTTGCATGTTTTTTGTATCGACAATTTGTGAAATTTTTCAAGATTGTCACAGATTAGCCAGGTCAAGGCCTGTGGTTGCTAGCAAATCAGTTCTTTAATTATCTGAAATGGGGTTTGTCACTATTTCCCCAGAGTATCTTTCATGGTTTTTAACTATATAGTGAAACATGTTATGATGATATAGTGGAACAGGTTAGGAAAAATGTGATGGGAATTTATTCCTAAACTTTAACTTTGAAGTAATAAAAAATCTTAAATATAGGCAAGAGTAAAACGTGTGACAACCAACCCCGGTCTCCCCTAAGCCCACGTAAAGCAAACTCACCTCATAGTAATGCTGTCTAACCTGTCTTACTTCACAGTAAGCGAAGCAGCAGTCTTCCTTAGCTAAACTAAAAACTGAAATGTTTTACCTCTAATCTGAGACCAAACGGGATGTTGGAGTCCGTCCCGACCACACCAACATGTAACAGGAAGGCGCTGGTAAACGGACTGCTGTCTGTGCACCCCCAAAACAAACAACATTACTGTAAATGAGCATAAACCAAGAAACGAATGGAAAGGCTAGTATAATGATTAAAATATGGGAAAAGGCTAACCTTCCACAGGTGACAAACGCTGAAAAATGAAAGGTGATGTATTAGGATTAAATTACTTAATGAAAACAACATTGAAAATATTCAGAATTTGAATTTCAAATCAGTCAAAAGACAAAAGATATCGTTCTGGATCTTGTTGTACTATGATTAAAAAGCATTGATTCACAACAAATAAAATTGACTTAGTACTAATACAGGCATTTCCAACCCTGGTCCTGGAGCGCTACTGTCCCGATACATTTTACTTCAAACTTGATTTAGCACACCTGATTCTACAAATTATCTGGTTGACAAGCTGAATGAGGATACATTATGTGCAGGTGGAGTTAAAACTTAAAGGATGGTAGCTCCCCAGGACAAGAGTTGAAAAACTCTTCACATCTTATCTGATAGTGCAGGTTTAACATACTGTTGGCGTATGTAACTTCGGAAAACGACAAAAAAATACAAAAATTGTGTTTTAGGACTAGTAAACATTAGAAACTAGCATATTGGATCTAGGGGTTTAAAACATGAACATAAATACAACATTTATACAATATTAGAATAGCAAACTTAAATTCACAAACTAATTTGGATCAAATATTTTATCGAAAAAATAATTGTTATTTTCAGAAATTAGTTAGTTTGTCTCTATATTGTTACTATGTTCAGTAAATCACAAAACATCTACGTAAATTTCGGCCTGCCATGACAAATTAATGCAAAGTTATGTAGTGCATCTTAAATCTGAAGTCAAAAGGCATGCGTTTACTTCTTTACCCTGTGGTAATTTCATATAACAAATAAATGTATTGTCAGTGTAAAAAAATATATTTACCTTCTTCAAACAAATGACCGGTTGTACAGTATATGTCATGTTAACCAGAAATTGAGTCAAGACTATGTAGCCTACACATACCGCTATTATCTAGATCAGCTCATTTTAAATGCAATCTGGAATGATTTATTATGGAAATATAGAATCCATTGTTAATGGATTCTTAAAGTATATCGCCTAATAGCCTCATGCTCTTATTTTAAGGTGTGAGTAGTACTCTGAAAACCCTGGTTGGAGCAGTGTGCTCCTGTAACAGTTGACACCTTTGAAAGCAGACTCCCCATGCTAATAGCCTCAACCCCTATTCATCTGCTTCTCAGAGCAGTGGTTCTGAGTGCATAACAGGCGATCTCATACCACTATTTCCTATAGTGTGCGAGAGTATTTGTGGGGTCTGACATCCCACAACCTGTGTAAGTTGCACGTTATACTGTTGAAACAAATGTCTTATTTGGTCTAGCAGCCAGTTGGCATAATATTTTGTCTTAGGCCTACTTTTGGTGTGTCCACCGTGCTTTATTGTCTGAGAATTGCTCCGTTTGTCTTTCCGATAGCAATTAGCTTTGATGTGGCCTTTCCTGTGACAAAATGAACAGTGTGCCATCTGCTGCGCTGGAGTTGTTTCGCTCCCCCCATTCATCTCCTGTAACATAGCTGATGCTACACGTTTGCTCTCTGGTTCATTTCTTTTTAGGTTGTTTTCCATTTTCATAGCTCACTCGACCAGTGAATCAAACGTTTCCAGTGAGGGACCCGCACCCATATTTAAAGATGAACTGAACTGAAAGAATCAACGTTGATA
Source organism: Umbra pygmaea (assembly GCA_016801145.1). NCBI lineage: Eukaryota > Metazoa > Chordata > Actinopteri > Esociformes > Umbridae > Umbra > Umbra pygmaea. The sequence goes on along the minus strand of JACXGM010000962.1, from coordinate 28,828 downwards.
ATGTATTATTTATGACAATTAAAAATAATTAAACAAAAAAATTAATAAAAAAATCAATACATTGCTTTTTTAAGCAACACCCAAAACTGCATTTGTTAGTATAGAACGCTGCCAATTGCTATGACGTCACTGGTATGGTAGGACCTGAGAACGTCCTAACAGTACAGGCAACAGCTGCAGGATTTTACACACGAAAATGAGTCAGTTCAACGGCATATAATACAAAGTTGTGTCTAAAATACGTATTAGATTGTATTTGCATGATGTGCATTGTAATGTACACAGTACATTATTAATGGAGTAAATAACTACGTATCCAAGCACATTGTGCATTTTAGGAAATAGAGACTGCTTATCGTGTGCATTTAGAGAAAATAGAAAAACATGGTTGATGTCCTGTGACTTTTAGAAAATCGAGGCAGATAAATGGAAAATGTGATTGGACGAATTCATCCAATGGGGTCGCTTGTTAAGTTACCTGCACGGA
>JACXGM010000962.1:17952-28241 GCA_016801145.1 Umbra pygmaea | reverse complement strand
TATCTCTTACTATGTGTAACGGAGTTAAGAACGTACGTATTCTCACTCCACAGCAAGCTTGAAATGTCACCGAAGAGTTATACAATTGGTACCTTTTTTTGTATAGCTCACTCGGTTGGTACGTTGCAAGCAGGGCTGTGTCGAGTGTTGCGGAGCAGATGGCCACGGGATCTAGCCCGGTATGGGGCAAGGTGAACTGCCGTGCGGGCTGCTAGCAAGGGTGCGTTCGGAGCCGTTGCAAACCCGTCACATATGGAACTAGCAGCTATTTCTGGAGTTGAACTCACTCTGCATCACCTCTCACTATGGAACTAGCAGCTACTTCTGCGAGTTAAACTCTCTCCTCTGCATCAACAGCATCTGCCCTGGGACGGTGAACAGCAGCTAGCTTCAGGGTGAGTAGAAAGAGAGATTGGATTCTGTTTACAGACCCGAGGTGGTTTAGATAGCAGCGAGTAAACACATTATTATCGATCTGTGTTAGTGTCAGTCATGCTTAATTTATACAGTCTATGGTCGGAGTGCTAGATTGTATAGTTTGAAATTAGTGCTTCTAATGTGTTTAGCTGATAGCCGTTTCCCCTAGGTTGGATCGTTTGGTACTGTATCTAGCTTGGTTTCGTGACTCAATTTCAATTAATGTCCAATGTCAGTCTCAGTTTTGTTAAACGCTATAAAGCCTACGCATTAGGCATTATTTGTGCGTGTATGTGAATATGTACGTGTTCTGTGTATGTGACAACAACGTTACATCCAGCCTTTTGCTTAGTAGACTTGCTAGCATTCCTGGATAACAGCTAAACTGTCCTCTGCCTGACTTGAGCGTTTCAGCGCCCTTTCCCTGCTGCAGATAGTGACGGCGGTGTTACTTTCCGTTGGTCTGTCTGTCTGCCCTGTACTGTAGCCTGAAAAGTCAAACAATGATGAAATGTCCTCAGGTTTCAGACTGTTGGACTTAACCCTCACCAGTGACACTGTTGTGTTGAAAGTACAGTTCTCTAAATTGTCTGTCGTTAAAAGATGCTCGCTACAGACACGAAGTTCAGGGGCTGTCGGAGGGCTAGCCAGTTTTAAGGCAGCTAGCCATGAATTGAAGGGCTGGTTTCTTAGTCAAGAGACCACTATTTCTATGTCCATTAAATCCTGTCTTCAAATAAAAGATGATGACAGAGAAATTCCTGCATTCTGCCTCCTATCAACAACCTCACGTTACAAAAGGAATCACCTAAATAAAGACATTCACTACAGATCGAAAATTTGGTTTGAACTATAATTGTTATATTCTTAAATAGTAATTCCCCTGCATCCACTGCATTTCCTATACATTTAAGACTGTTTACCCTATCCTGTTAATGGATACTGTGCACTCTAAACTTCCTCCTCAATTAGAATCTAACCTGATTCAGGTAATCAAGCTGTGGTGCGCTAACACTAGTGCCTATAAAACTGGTCATGAAACTGGTTTGGAGATATCTGAAATTTGATAGAGTATTTCTTAATACAGGTCAGATGGCATTATCATATAATTTCTCAAAAGGAGTTGATGGAATACACATACTCCTGTTTTGGTTGCCTAATTTCCTTGTTTGTTGAATGCTCAACTTGTTTGTTGAGTATGTCTATTCTATCAACTCCTTTTGAGAAATTATATGATAATGCCATCTGACCTGTATTAAGAAATACTCTGTCAACTACATCAATGAGAATGAGAAAAGGTATTTTCGTAGATTTTTGTTGAATATTTTAAAAGTTTAATTTCACCCTGTTTCACTATAATGTGACATGTGAAAAATATGACCCGTAGTAACTAGCAGCCCACCATTGGCAACTAATACAGCAATCAGAATGAGTAAAGGTAATTTTATTAATTTATTTATTCTTTTCTGAGAAAATCCCAGTAGTCCATGTCCCCAGCCTGAGCAATGTCATTTGTAGACGGTCCCTAACCCAGCCATTAGCCGGAACGTGGAATAAAGTGCTGTTTTCGCACGTAAATCGGTAGCGACAACAAGTACCATTGTGAACCTAAACTGTCCTCAACATACTACACTCGTAATGTAGTCAAATTTTATTGAAGAAACTGAATAGCGGGTAAATCCAAATGAATATCCGGCGAATATCAAACCCGCTGCTAACTTATACCTGCTCGGTTATTCCCTGGCAATGCACAGTAGGTGTCTATGCTTACAACTCTCTAGGATTGTTTTGCACTGACCAAGTTAAAGATCTAAAAGAGATCAGCATCCTACTATGGAAAAGAGACAAGCCTATCAAACTCAGAAACATTAAGTATATTAGTGAGTATACGTTTAGCCTACTCAGAGTTGTACTCTGTCCAACCAGTGGTAGAAAACAATGTGACAAAATAGGCTACATAAAGATGACATACAAATAAACTACAGGTCAAATGTTTTAGAATATCCAGGGATTTTCATGTTTATGATAGAAATTCACCAAAGTGGCCAAAATCATCAGTATTAAAATAATAAATGACATAAAAATGAAATATTTCAGTTGGTGTGCAATGAATCTAAAATATATGAAAGTTAAATTTTTATTACATTATGGAAAATAATGAACTTTATCGCAATATGCTAATTTCTTGAGAAGGACCTGTATAGCCTATCCAAATATTACCATTGTTTCAAACTTCTATCACTGTTGGAAATTTATGATTTGTAATTATTCACATACGGCAGAGCCAATTTTGCAGCATCCATTAATTTATGTCCTAATGACGAAAACTTTAGCTCATCACTAATTAATCATGTTTTGAGAAAGAATTATGATCAATTTAATACCACCTTAATGAATAAAGGTATCCAACATTAACGTTTCTGAGTGCTCCAAAACATTTAAATGGTATTGTGTAGGCCTATACTACAGATGGGCATAGATGTAAGAACTACAGCATGAGTGGGTGAGGTATATGGCTAATAGACCACCCTAAGATCTGTTTTTAGGCACGAGGCATTGCACAATTGGACACTGTGCTTAGCAGAGGTATCCTGGCATAATCACACACACACACACACACACACACAGGTTACAGCTGTAAACTTTATTCTCTGATAGTATGAGTGAGGTATTTCACTACGGGATACGCCCCTAGCGTATTCGTTGGAAGCTGTTAATACACTTCACCAGCCCATTGGTTGAAAGTCAAGATGCATGCATCCTGGACGGAGGAGTGCCCTCCCTCTATAAACAGTCTGACATGGCGTAAGAGTAATTCAAAATAAGCAACACCTCTTCCTCATGAATGCAAGGTCTGGTGAAATACCCAGAGTGCCAACCTCTCAGGGTGTGGGTGGAAGATTTCCTCATGCGCTTGGGATAGGTCCTGGGGCAGAGGGAGAGGCCATGGCTGTGCGCATAGTTGTTGAGCTATCGCGGCTAGCCAATGTTTCCCTGGCCAATGAGTGCTATCAATGAGACAAACCCTTATCCCAAATCCTAGGGTGCAAAGAATCAGAGCTAACGGAGGAAATCCATATAGTAGGATCTGTGGCCACTCATGTGCCACTCATCCACTCCCATCAGTGCATCCTGGGTCCCTCATATAGTCCGATGATGCTAAAGGTCCACTGCCGGCACCCCAAAGCATCTCCAAACGTGTTTGGAATCTTCTCTGTAGAGTTTCTACTCAACTAGCAAACCTGTTCCCAGATCCAGTTCTCTGGACAGTGTCTCTCGGTGATATAAGATGTAAACTGCTCCACATAATCAGTTTGTGCGCTAGTGTGGGGGGACCGCAATCCTCCCGCCTGTTTATGTAAGCCACCACCGTGGTATTGTCTGTCCTGACTAAGATGACATCTCTACAAATGTTAGAAACAATTTCAGTGCTAGAAACACTGCAAAGAATTGAAGCTGGGATCCACACACCCCGTTCACCAATCTGCCCTTGTGCATCGTGCCCCAGCCCAACAAGGATGCATCCGTTGTGACCACCTTTTTGGCTAGAACTGTGCCCATCCGGACCCCTTGTGATAAAAACCTTGGACATCTCCAAGGGCGAAGTGCTACCATGCAGTCCAAGGAGACCTGCATATGTCAATGTTTGTGACTTATTGGGATCAGGCCTAAACTGGAGACCCGTCTTTGGAATCCCCTCATTCACGCGGCCTAAAGATATAACCTCAAGCACGTCCTGAATGGAACCACGTTCCTCTTGCTGAAACAATGCTTGGCAATTCTGGAATGATTGTATCCATTCTATTGAGGCATGCTGTGAATTACTCTGAATTCAGCATGAACACCTGAAAGGACAATGTTCTGACACAGACACTCTTTTCTGTGTTTATTCAGAAACCCAGCGCTGTCAGGTGCTCTAATGCCCATTTCCCTTTTCAGCGCCGCGGCAGTCCAGACCAATCAAAGCACAGATTGGGTTCTTATTCACAAACTTCCCACTAGCCATCGGGAGAATCAGGGGATATCCCGAACAAGGTAGCAGCCACCTTGGCCACAGCGTCATGCAGAAAACAGTGAACTTGTCCTCTACGGCCAGAATATACGCATAGACATAATAACGGCCGTACTTCCTGGTATACAATACAGCCCAGCTGGATTTGGCCCAAGTGACTCTTGTTGGAGTTCTTGTGTGCGTGCTTGTTGAGTGCTGGTATCAGAAGAGTATTTAACAGACCATGATTGGTTGATAGGTCCTCGTCAGGTTCTGTGAATTCGTTGGAGTAGGAGCTGAGTGAGTCTGAGTAAAACAGTGCAATTGTTTACAGTCGAGTTGCATGGAACCGAAGCGCATTGAACTCTATGTTATTGTTTCTTCCCCAAAGCAATGGAGATGGAGACAAGGACAAAGGGATAGCATGTAAAAGATATGAGAAAAGAAACAACAAGCACTCCAAACTAAATGTTGCAAATGTAAAAAACGAACACGTTTAGTTCGACCACCACCTAAGTGAAGTGCACATGCCTGCATATACAATTTTATTTTTGTGCACATTTCACTCTATCCGGGGAAGTTTGCTTTTACATTTTTCACTTAAGTAATGTTATGCATGAACTCCCAAGAAACAGTGTAGTCTGTTTTTAGGGAATTTAGAAGTGTAGAAGTAGTGATGTTACATGCACTTCGCACTAGAGAGGTGTGTGCTGGTAGAGAAACACACACACACACACACACACATACCCCACTGCAATTACAAATTCACAGCACTTTCATAATAGGCAATATGCAGTGTTGGGCAAGCTATTTGTAAAATGTAGTAAGCTAAGCTACTAGTTATTCTACATTAAATTAAGCTTCACTACACTGAAGCTCCCCCCAGGAAAATGTAGCAAGCAAATAAAATTGCAAAAGAAGTTTAATACCTCTAAGCTATGTTTTATTTTTTAGATTGAACCGACTTCATTCAAAGTCAATGCTACCTTTTAAAAGATTCACATCTTTTGACATAATTATTTAATTATTTTGTCCTACTGCATATTTCTATCTCATGATGGCACAGATTACATCAGTTGCAGTGTTGGGGAATGTTACTTTAAAAAGTTACATTACTTAGTTACTTCTCCAAAATGTAACTATGTTACCGTCTGCGTAACTTTTTATTGAAAGTAACTATGTTACGTTACTGCGTTACTATTTATTGGAAGTAACTAATTAAACTACTTTAACAAATGCTTTTTACATATGCTTTTTGAGGTGTCTAGGTTTTTTATCATCCAATACTCATTGGACAAAAAAGTATAAATTTATTAACCTTCCCAAATATTTAAACGATTTGAATCAATTTTAATGGTAAGTTGATTAAGAAAGTATTATTATTTACAGAAACAATCTTGGAGCAATTAGGTTTAACTGTCTTGCTCAAACACAGAATGATAAAGGCTTCACCTTGGTAATGTGTGTATGTGTGTTGAACCATTCTTCTGGGGGCTTCTTAAAAAATGAATCATGGGCCCTAAACAATTAGGCCACCTTGCCGCCCCTAGATAGTGATTGCCTGATCATGTCGAGTGTAGACTTGTTTTAACTACTTTCTCTGGGAATAATCCAATTGACCAATATGTTCAGTCTATTTCTAATGAATGTGTGTGTTTGTAAAACCAATTTCATCTCAATGTCTCAGTATATAACAAATTTTAACTGAGTAAATAAATACAGATAAAAAAATTATTGAGTTTCATACAATATGCAATGGAATTTGACTCCTAGTAATGCTTCTGAAATTAATGGAGTTACATGGTGAATACATTGAGCAATCCTGAACCAGAAATATTGAGACTAAAGCAGATGTGGGCAATTATTTTTTGCTTGAGGGCCACATTGAGCTTTTGAAACCAAGTGAAGGGCCGCATTTTATAGCAATGTATGAAAAATTGAAAAAGTTATTTCATGAAATTAACCCTGCCCCCTACACAGTTAAGTGTGTTTCCTATAGAAAATAAATGTTGTTACACCATTTCCTTGTTTGACTGTAATGTTTTTAGTTAACCAAAATATAGCCAGTGAAAAGTACCCAACGTTGTGACGCGATATCTCCGGCTGTCATTAATCCACATGGACGAACCACTCATTATTTACATTCACATTATTTTATCAGCGGAACCCCCTCTTTCCAACCATATTGGTACCATGTTGGTTTTGTGCAGGATGATGTCCTACATCATTGCAGCATTGCTATTTTTTCATTTTCACGTCCTACTTCCTGTCTGTAATGTGTTTAGTAAAAAAGGCAAAAGTAAAAAAAACATGACCAACGATAGTCGCGATAGCTCTGGCTGTGATAAACTCACATGGATGAGCAAACACTCATTCTTTTCGGCTGATCTTCATCTTTCCAACGTTACCAAGCTTTAGTTGTTAGCATTTACGGTTCGCGAGATAATTGCGATACAATTGCGGGAGACTGTGGAGGGTAAAAACGCCTCGCGGGTCAGATCAATGGACCCGGCGGAGCGCATCTAGCCCGCGGGCCGTAGTTTGCCCACCTCTGGTCTAAATGGTACAGTTGAGATCTGTTGGCTGGCAGAATTATAAGCATTCTGAATGTGTGTTTACTGGCACAAATACACACGTTCCGAGTGCATGTCACTTGAATCCTTGCGCACCTTATGTAGCCTACTACTGTATGTTGAAAACTTCCATAAAGTGCGTTCTCATCGACTGTTAAAGCACATTGGACATTTTCTGTAATATTATGCACGTTTTCAACGCGTGTTTATTGGAATAACAGGGGAAAATATAACTAGAAAATAACATACCTCCACTCGTTGTAGACCCATAGTAGAAAAAAGCAATATCGGTCCAAAACATTTGAGTGAGACGAACGATGACAAGCTTTCCATTATATTCCCACTCGACAGGTGCTTGCACTTGACGCAAAGCTCACTGGACACATTTATCCTCCCTGCTTTTCGATAGTTTTGAAGTAATGTGAATATTTCCAGCTGTTAAAATGTAGGCTATGAATTCTTCCATTTTGTGCAAGATCTCTCCTCTTTTTGATTGGCGTGGAGGCGCACTAATGAAATATGGATTAAAAAACAAAACGACAACAGATAATAAATTATTAAATTGAGTTCTAAAACAGAAAAGGTGATAATATAACGTAAAATATAACATAAATGTAATGAATTTTCTCATTATGAATGTAACTAGTAACTAATTACTTGAATTTTGAAAGTAACGCGTTAGGTTACTTTTTTTTTTAAAGTAGTCTGACTAGTGTAACACTGACCCAACACTGATCAGTTGTAATATGCTACATGTACTCCTCTATTATTCTGTCAGGCTACATTGTCTATTATTGTATTATAACATATTTCATAACATTTGATTAACATGTTGTGGCTGATTGAGAACAGGGGTAAAGTAGCACAATCTGATGAGTGAAGTATTTTGTAAAATTCTAACCATAATTTAAGATACTTTGAATGGAATTGTGTTGTACATACTAATTAAAATGGAATATTTTAGGACACTGTATTCCATCTGTACTATAGACTATTCAACTCAACTCTTCGTAATCCAACATCACCTGGGAGTAACACAAATAACCTGCTAATAATTTACTTTTTGAATTGGCAAACAATGTATAAACACAATTCATATAAATCACGCCAAAGTTGCCTGGGCCGAAGTTGACCAAATGGCTTGGCTTTTTAGTGAGTAGACTCTGGCACTGTGTGACAATGTCCCTGAAATGTCGTACAAATTCCCTGCTGAATGAATTGTGCTCACCAAGTCTGGGTTTAGAATACAGGCTGTGTATGGCGGCAGCATAACTTACTGATCCTTAACATTCTCAGCAGTTGTATTTCAGTCTTGATCTTCAGAAATGCTTGGGAAAATATAGCTTGTGTGGATGCTAATGCACTACTTGATCAATGAAAGAGCTTCACTACTGTAAAGCAATTTGATTAAGAAAAATTGACGCTACGACCACACTACTGAGAAATTAAACTAGTAATGGCGCTACTTGTGGCGACGCTACTGCCCAACACTGGCGATATGTGGTGGTAATTATTAACTTTGTGAATATTGAAATCTTAGGATTACGATTTTTTATTTTGTTGAATTGCACGTTAATGTCTGGATTCCGCAATTCCATCCATGTTCTTCACAACGTGGAAATCATAGGGCCCGCTTGACCTACACAGTGCTCAGTTTAGTACACCGCCCCATGTGGCTGTGGAGGTGTACTGTCAACTATACCATTTTAATCATGAAAGAAAACCAATGACAAAATAATTATGAAAACATATTTGCCCACCTAATTTTTATCTTCTGCAACCCACCCATGGGTCAAGGACCCAGACTTTGAAAAACACTGGGATAGATAGATCAATTAAATATTATACGGCTCCTGAAAAAATTAAGAGACCAGTGCAAATGTTTCTTAAATCAAAACCATTGAAATCTTTTTGAATGTGATCAAGAGGAAGATGGTCACAAATCAAAAACTGAGATGCTTGAATTCTTGTGCCAGGAGTGACATAGTATCCCAACATCAAATTGATAGATTGGTGGAGAGCATGACAAGACGCATGAAAGCCAATATAATAATAATAATAAATAATAATAATAATAATAATACCAAATATTGATTACTTAACTCTTCCTAAATTGTGTTGTTAAAAATGTACAGTATATTAACTTTTTTTCTTTGAATTATTCTAGGTCTGACAACACTGAATCTTTCTTGTTATTTTGACCAGTTGTCATTTTCTGCAAATAAATGCACTCAGACAGGTTTTTATTTGGATTTTGAGAAAAATGTCAGAAGTGATGCTTTTTCAGTGGTTTCTTAATTCTTTCCAGAGCTTTATTTTTTTAACACGTTTCAGGATTGAGCTGTAAACTCTGTTACCTACAGGTATTTTTTATGTACTATGGCCTTCACCCTCCTAGGGCTAAGGGGGTTGTGGCACTATGTTGATATTTTGGCCTCTGAAAGGGTCATCCTCTGTCTTACAGTGCTGACCATTGGCTACGAGATTAATAAATAAAATCTATTATTCTGAGACATTGCTTTTCATACATATATTTAATGTATATATAATGTACCTTGTGTGAGTTCGGGGCGGTGGGCCTCAAAAGAAACTCATGCCCAGGGGCCTCGTAGTATGTAGGTCCGTCCTTGGTGCATACGCAGAATTCAGTGTTTAAACCAGGTCTGTGATCATTACCACACAAAGTGTGGGATTTATCAATATGAACGGTTGCTTGACATGTTCGATTTACGCACACAGCCATGACCCTGCAAAGTGGTGAAAGAGAACTGCCTTTTTAAATGTACAGTAGTAATGTGGATGTTATTTAATATGTTTTGAAATCATTGTTTTTCCATTGTGAATTTATGTACATCTATCAATCAAATTTATTTTATAAAGCCCTTTTTACAACAGCAGTTGTCACAAAGTGCTTTGACAGACACCTGGCCCGAGACCCCCAAAAGCAAGCAACACAAGTGATGCACAGTGGCTAGGAAAAACTCCCTAGTAGGAGGGACCTAGGAAGAAACCTAGCGAGAGGCCAGACTCAAGGGGGTGGCCAGTCCTCTTCTGGCTGTACCGGGTGGGGGATCTGAAGGTACACAGCCCATTTTAACAAGGTCAGCCCTGTTCAATTATTGTCCAGCAATGAAGATATGATGGGTGGACTGTGACCATAGTCTTTATGTAGCATCAATACAGTTTGGTGTTCTTGCGAACGAAGACCGTGAAGCCGCCTGGAGATGAAAGCTGGCGTCATCGGGTGGAAACGGGATCATCAAACGCAGTGACATGGGATCCAGCACAGCAGCGGGCCAGGCACGGGA
>JACXGM010000962.1:0-17852 GCA_016801145.1 Umbra pygmaea | reverse complement strand
TCTAGCCTACGGTATTTCATGGAATTTGAACAAGTCGGTGCATTTTCAAAACTAGCCTGATAACAACAATACTGGTTTTTTCCTCCCCTCCCAATTCCCTCTAATCCTGCCTTGTCAGCAGCTCCGCAGCTTCCTGCACAGATCTGTGGGATGGCGAAGGACGCACACATTGTTCATGCATCCACGTCGCCCTAGCCGCTGATTCTTTTTGCACTGCAATGGAGGATGATTAAGTTCACCAACTATTGTTCCTTAATTGAACCCACAGGTAGAGAGCGACGTGGCAAGATAGATAATCTGACTTCTATAACCCAAATCCCAGACAGCTCTATGCCAATTTGCGCCGTCTTGTGCAGGAGGCCATTAAGGAAATCAGAGAACCCATGGTCAGGCTCAAACCCATGACTATCATGACAGACTGTCGTGCAATGCAGCGACTTAACCCACTACCCTTACACGAACCCTTTAACAATACTAATTTAACCCTTCAAGGTCTAAGAGGTTTTAGGTCCGCCTGGCACATAGTTGACTTTTTGGCCTCTAGAAAGGTCATATTTTGATCTACAGTGAAGTGCCTTATGGTTCTGGACTCAGCAGGCCCATGGCTACAACATGGAGAAATGAAATCCAACATCCTAGGTCACTGAATATTATTTAACATTTATCCCAAAAAACTTAACGTATGTATTTTGTTGTTTCTTAAAAGCATGTAAAACATAATGAATAAGGCTTTTTATTGATTATTGTCAAGCCCCCAGCGCTCCTGGACCATTGTGCAAAGTTTGGAGGCCATGTAAAAAAAAACAACATCAAAATGCTACATCCATTCCTTACTCTATTTCTATACGTTTTTTAAATCCCATTCATTTTTCACTTTTTTTCACCGAACCGTTTGTATCACTGGAAAGAGGAAATTATGTTGCAAATAATGAGTGATAGATTGTCTGTGGGTTCATCAGAGCCAGAGATATCGCGTCTCAAATGTTGTCATTTTTCTGCAACTATTTTTTCCAAAAAACATCAGACAGGAAGCAGAAAGTGAAAATGACTAAATAAATCCTCAATGAGGTAGAACATCATCCTGTACAAAAAACATAATTTTGTTTTTGAAGGGGGAAATTACTGGGTTTTTAAAAATGTACATGGGAAAATGGTGAATTTTAGATTGACCTGTTTGTATGTCCCCCAAACATAGTGACACTAGTTCAGGTGTCCTGGGGGTATGCCAATATTATTCTTCAGAATCAGACATAGCTTTATTGCTAAGTGTGCATGAACAAACAAGGTATTTTTCTTGGTACTGAAGCTTCCATTGCATATATACAAATACAACAAGAAACAGTAATAAAAATTCTAAGAATAAAATATATAAAAAATATGAAAATAGTATAAGGTCACAGTTGGGTTTAGTCAGATTCTTCACGGTTTACATGCATTTTCCCATAATAAACAAAAAAAATTGGATTTCATTTATTCATGTTGTAGCCAAAAGACTTGAGTCCAAAACAATATGGCAGTTTAACGTAGGCCATACAGTGCCTTGCGAAAGTATTCGGCCCCCTTGAACTTTTTTACCGTTTGCCACACTTCAGGCTTCAAACATAAAGATATGAAACTGTAATTTTTTGTGAAGAATCAACAACAATTGGGACACAATCATGAAGTGGAAGGAAATTTATTGGATATTTCAAACTTTTTTAACAAATAACTGAAAAATAACCAAAACTATTCAGCCCCCTTTAGTTAATACTTTGTAGCGCCACCTTTTGCTGCAATTACAGCTGAAAGTCGCTTGGGGTATGTCTCTATCAGTTTTGCGCATCGAGAGACTGAAATTTTTGCCCATTCCTCCTTGCAAAACAGCTCGAGCTCAGTGAGGTTGGATGGAGAGCGTTTGTGAACAGCAGTTTTCAGTTCTTTCCACAGATTCTCGATTGAATTCAGGTATGGACTTTGACTTGGCCATTCTAACACCTGGAAATGTTTGTGAACCATTCCATTGTAGATTTTGCTTTATGTTTTGGATCATTGTCTTGTTGGAAGACAAATCTCCGTCCCATTCTCAGGTCTTTTGCAGAATCCATCAGGTTCTTTCAGAATGGTCCTGTATTTGGCTCCATCCATCTTCCCATCAATTTTAGCCATCTTCCCTGTCCCTGCTGAAGAAAAGCAGGCCCAAACCATGATGCTGCCACCACCATGTTTCACAGTGGGGATGGTGTGTTCAGGGTGATGAGCTGTGTTGCTTTTACACTAAACATAACGTTTTGCATTGTTGCCAAAACGTTCGATTTTGGTTTCATCTGACTAGAGCACCTTCTTCCACATGTTTGGTGTGTCTCCCAGGTGGCTTGTGGCAAACTTTAAACAACACTTCTTATGGATATCTTTCAGAAATGGCTTTCTTCTTGCCACGCTTCCCTAAAGGCTAGATTTGTGCAGTATACGACTGATTGTTGTCCTATGGACAGACTCGCCCACCTCAGCTGTAGATCTCTGCAGTTCATCCAGAGTGATCATGGGCCTCTTAGCTGCATCTCTGATCAGTCTTCTCCTTGTATGAGCTGAAAGTTTAGAGGGACGGCCTGGTCTTGGTAGATTTGCAGTGGTCTGATACTCCTTCCATTTCAATATTATCTCTTGCACAGTGCTCCTTGGGATGTTTAAAGCTTGGGAAATCTTTCTGTATCCAAATCCGTCTTTAAACTTCTCCAAAACAGTATCTCGGACCTGCCTGGTGTGTTCCTTGTTCTTCATGATGCTCTCCGTGCTTTCAACGGACCATCCGAGACTATCACAGAGCAGGTGCATTTATACGGAGACTTGATTACACACAGGTGGATTCTATTCATCATCATTAGTCATTTAGGTCAACATTGGATCATTCAGAGATCCTCACTGAACTTCTGGAGAGAGTTTGCTGCACTGAAAGTAAAGAGGCCGAATAATTTTGCTCGCCCAATTTGTCAGTTTTTTGTTAAAAAACGTTCAAAATCTCCAATAAATTTCGTTCAACTTCATGATTGTGTCCCACTTGTTGTTGCTTCTTCACAAAAAATTACAGTTTTATATCTTTATGTTTGAAGCCTGAAATGTGGCAAGAGGTCAAAATGTTCAAGGGGGCTGAATACTTTCGCAAGGCACTGTAGCTCAAACTTGTGTGGCAGACTTCACACCCGACCATTTAACTAAACTCATTTTTTTTTTCTCTGTCATTTTTGAAAATTCACTATACACATTGTGTGGCGGATGCTGGAACTTGGGGGAGGCTGGTCTAACATGATTACTGCATTTAGATTATAAAAGTTATAGCCTACATGGTGACAGACTCTGTGGTTCTTTGTGACAGGATTTAAATTAAGATAGCTTCCTACTATGTGCATTTTTGATATGTTAGGGTAGATTATTTACATTACTTATATACAAATTAAAAAATAATTTACAATAATTACTCTTATTAGTCCGTAAGCCAGCTATCAAGGCAACAATATTTGCTTGTTAACCAGCGTTATCTAAATGTCAATTAATTTTAGGTTTAACCTACGTGAGATAAAGAATCTCCACGGGTGTGAGTGTAGGCTACTTGAGACAGATCATAAGCAAAATAATCATAATATCACAGTAACCATAGATGATTGTTTCAAAACAGTAATCTTTGTGAAACCATTACATTAGCGATGCTCATAATGCAATTGTATATACACCTTAATTACTAAATTTGGAGCTACTGAACTGTAGCTATGGATATAAGAATGTTCTTCAAGAGAGGTGGTGCCAGCAGGATTTTACCAGTTCAAACAGACATAAAAAGTTTGAATGAATTGATCACTCGTTAAGACTTAAGTTATTGTAAATTTGAGTTGAATAACAATAACTTGTGAAAACAGGCAAGAATGAGAGAAAGAAGGTGCAGGCTGACAGGGTTGAGGGAGCTGGTCTGATGGAGGTTAGTGATCAACTAGAAAGAAACTGGAAGATGTTTTAGGTTTCAATTACAATTGGGCTGTTTTTGATGAAATAGGCCTAAGATGCTCATGCACGGAGTGATTTAGCAAAACTGAAGTAGGCATCAGAGTTTCACTCACTTAATATTTATTTTATCAAATGTTTGCTCTTATATTGAAGGGTCATGCAAAAGGAGAAGCTGAGGGAGAGCGAACATTTTGGGGCCATTCAAAAATGCCTGGGGGAGCATGCCCCTAGACACCCCTAGTAGGCTTAGCCCCCCATCCATAAATATCTAGTGACATCCCTGGCACCCAGATTTAAATAAAAAGCCGACCCAAAGAATAGTAGGCTGTGAACAATACAGCCCTCTACCCAATGCACAGAAAATCACAAAATAACTCATTTATGCAATTTGTTGTACTAAGTTACACTGTGGAGCTATTACGGATTGGACGCCTAGTATTGTTTGATAAATGTTCATTTGTAGAACAGCATGTTTCCCAATGCAAAAAAAGACACCTCCCCTCAACAAATGTTTATTTTTACCAGTTGAGTAACCACAAACATTACAAATCATGCACTCACGTTATGCTATATGGCACCTATACTTTGTCATGCTCGGAAATATAGTTTTCCTCGATCTGTGGATTGCATCCTACATTTCATGAACCTTATTGTAGCTGATGTTAAGTGATGATTGTTACCATATTTGGGTAATTAGGGGTGTGTTGATGTGAATTGTAGAGGCTGTGCACAAATACTGACATGAAGAACAATTGGTATTTATCAATGGGGTTTTCCTACAGATGTGCACAAAATGTTTTAGGATTCCTTACCCACATTCTTGATTCCGTTCACAAGTACACATTTAGGATTGTTTCTATGCATGCTTGATAAATGAGGCCCCTGGTTGTTTCTAATGACACTTATAAGCACCTGTGTGTACCAAGTTCAGCATTGATTTGGGGGGTTTCACAAGAAGTGCAGCAAGAGCACCATGATGTTTTTAGGGATCACCATTAGCAGAAACAAATAAGCTATTTCTTGCCATTCCTTTTGTGTTGTGAATTAGAAGTTAATGACAATATACACACCAGCCACTTCATTAGGTACACCTTGCTACTACTACCACTTGCCTATTAAAACTGCCTTCATTCTTCTTGGCATAGACTCAAAAAGGTGATGGAAACATTCCTCAGAGATTTTGGTCCATATAAAAATTATTGCATCATGCAGTCGCTGCACATTTGTCTGCTGCTCATCCGTGATGCAAATCTCCTGTTCCACCAAATCCCAAAGGTGCTTTATTGGATGGAAATCTGGTGACTTTGCAGGCCATTTGAGTAGTGAACTCATGGTCATGTTCAAGAAAACAATTTGAGATTAAGTGAGATTTGTGACATTGTGCATTATTCTGCTGGAAGTAACCATTAAGCTGGATTCACACCAGATCAGGCAAAAAATCCCTGTACGGCATCGTAATGCAGACACACTTGTACACCGCAATCAACATCGTAATCAATCTTCCGCATCTACGAGATGGTGGGCAACATTGCATACAACTGTCCACCTCCAGCAAGGCGACTGGTAGGAGCTGTTTTCAGTTTAGTATTTATTTACAATACGAAAACTATCTACTGAGCTGTCAAAGCTTGTCTTGCAATCTCACACACCCATAGATGAAAGCGACATATTAGCTCTTTCTCTGAGGTAAATCAACTTCCGTTTCTGGGACTGTACGGCAAAGTACCGCACAAGTTGGATTATTTCAACTCTTGCGACACACCCGCCGCACCGCATCCACATTTTGCCGGTTCCGGTAGATTTGCCGCAGCGGTGCGCATTGCTTCCTATTGAAATGAATGGACTTCCGCCGCAATGCAACTAGTTTGCCGGCTCTGGTGTGAATCGGGCTTTAGAAGTAGGGTTCACTGTGGTCAGAAAGGGATGGACATTATCAGCAACAACTCAGGTAGGCAGTGGCATTTAAACTATGCTCATTGGATACTAAGGGCCTCAAAATGTGCAGAGAAATATCCCCCATACCATTACACCACCACTGCCAGCCTGGAACGTTAATACAAGGCAGGATGGATCTATGCTTTTGTGTTGTTTACATAAAATTCTTACCTTATCATCGAAATGTCACAGCAGAAATCGAGACTCATCTGACCAGGCAATGTTCTTTCCAACCTTCTATTGTCCCATTTTGGTGGGCCTGTGCAAATGATAAGCTAGCTTTCCTGTTATTAGCTGACAGGAGGGGCACCCGTTGTTGTCTGCTGCTGCTGTAGCTCTTCAAGTTATTTGAGTTACTGTTGCCTTTCTATGAACTCAAACCAGTCTGGTCATTCTCCTGCAAACATCTGCAATCAACAGACATTTTCACCCAGAGAAACTCTTATAGACCTTTCTTTGTAAACCCTAGAGATAGTTGTGTGGGAAAATCCCAGCAGATCAGCAGCACTTGCTGAAATACTCAAACCAGCCCATCTAGAACAAACAACCATGCCATGATCAAAGTCACTTAAATCACCTTTCTTCCACTATTTGATGCTTTGTTTGAACTTCAGCAAATCGTCTTGGATCATGTCATGCCTAAATGCATTGACTTGCTGCCACGTGATTGGCTGATTAGATATTTACCCTAAGCTCTTGAACAGGTGTACAGTACACTCTAGAACAGATGACAACACAATGGTGATTGAAAAGTCACAACATGTTGTCCCCAACTGGACACGTTATTTTCTTTTTTTACATCTAAGAGTGTAAAGAAGTTGCGGTTGAGTGTTATCGGCAATAGTGTAGCTATATCACAACCCCCCGAGTTGCCTTCATAAACAGTAACCAACACAATTAGAACAACACCCAGAACATTCCTTAAGGTCGTTGCATGTATATATACATACATACATAAATAATTGTTTTTAAAGATATAGATATTATATATATATATATATATATTTTTTTTTTTTTTAAGATACAATACACCACAGTTATTCGCAAATCGGCATTAAAATTTCAAAACACCCGGCTTATTACATAATATTTAAATATTATGATCATCTTACAAATATATAGAGGTATTATAGATTTACACATTACATCTGGTAGCCTGTATTTATCGCAGATATTTAGGTGGTTAGATGTGGTGTAGAAGGGGTTGATAAGAGGAATCTCACACTTACCACGAATAAATCGTAGAAGGCCTCAATAAGTCTGGGCAAGTTCTTCCCGGCTTTGTTTTTGTCCACTTTCAGAATGTCGACAGCTTTTTCAAACCACATCAAAATGTGGATATAAGTAAATATAAGACCAACATACAGTCAAATTGACTCATATCACAAAGAATTGAAATATTTACAGTAATGTAAAAATACAACCATAAAAATATTTTATATTATTGAAATTGTTTAAATACTTATCTTGTTAATTAGACCTTGCCTGGCCAGGCAGTTAAAATATTCTTCATTACTCTTACATACATCTTCAATGGCACTCAAAAGCAAAATTATGCTTTTAAATTCAAATTTTTTGAGCTCCTACAAATAGACAGTTTCAAAAAGTAGAGACAAACATGTATAAACAATTTCACAAAATGTGTTTTGATCGTAAAAGCTCGTTGTTGATAGGCAAATTCCCATATAGGCTTTATTTTCCAATATCGCCATACCCAATTTAAAGAAGGTTTATGAGACAACAGGTTACCTTGTAAGCGACTTGATTTAACTTGTTAACCAACGACTTGGGTGGTTTCTCCCTCAGAAGTGCTTCTACAAGGGCTCCAACGTTATTGTTGACAACAGCGTCTTCAAAACTGGTTTCAAACTTTAAAAAAATGAAACAAATACACGGTTTTAATCAACACAAATATTTGGGATGTTTCAGTAGGTCCCACTTTAACTTTTTCCAGGAGTCTTAGGCAATATTCCCCATACGTTTTTTAATTAAACCCAACGATGTAAATATTTATTGACAGTATTTTCGATTTGTATAAGTCTTAAAGAAACCGTTGTATTTAATTGTTGAAAAACAAAGAAACTTACGCTCATGACTAATAGCCGTGTGCCAACGTAACTATAGGGACAATTTTGCCACAGGTGGATCAAATTAGGCAAGTGAACCGCTTGATTGGCGTTTGTAAAGACCACTATTTCTCCAACTAAATGGGTAAAGGATTTAGCAATCTAATTTATATATAGTTGTTATAGGTTAAACACACAAGTGAACATTTAATTTCATACAGCAATTTTTATTCATTTGTAAAAAAAAAACCATTTGGTGGTGGATACAATGATTTGTGTGTGGAGGAATTCGATCGTATTTGTTTATCCTTAAAAGTATATAGGGTGAATTGTCCTAAAGTGTGACACTGCCTTAATGTTGGACAACTATCTTGTAGGTCCCCCATAAATAGCTACATGAATGTCAGTGAAGCTATTGGTTAGCCATAGCTGTGGTGTCATGTGATCAAAATCATTTATTTCCTGCAATGTATGCAATCGCAATATGTCACAAAAGTCTAAAATGCAAAAATTGTCCCACATTTGGTAAATTCACCCTATGGCAATTTGTAATTATGGTCATCTTATTAGCAAAAGAATGAGAGTCCTACACAGGTTCCAACATCTAACGGCGTTAAAAAACAATGCTCCAGGGACCTTCACGGTTATGGTTGGCCGTGTTACGTCCGCAGTCTGCCATTTCACTTAAACTGCCTTATTTGGGGTTATGCAGTGTCGACCATAGGCTACGCTAATGATGCCCTTCAAAAAATAATAATGACGTGCACGCTTGGTTTATTGTTTGATCTATAAACAATGAGAGATACAATCTGTTCATTTGTGTAGTGTGCTTTGCCATTTGTAGGTAAATATAACAACAACTGTTAGCCCAAGTGATAGTATATTAGCTACATTATATAGGCCGTCAGTAAAACGGCATAAGAAAATACATTTTGATATCAATCGAAGGGAAATAATTATTGAAAAAGTGCACTACGTCACTCGAAGTAAAATAATTAGGTATTGAAAAAGTGCAAAACTTTCAAACGCATAAAATCTTAAAATAATAATGTCCCAACTGCGGTCGAAAAATCTCTAAAATTAAAAACCTTAGTCATCAAAGTAATCGGTAGAATACAAATGGGAGTCATCATCGGGTTAAAAAAGAAAATTCGTTAATGCCGCATGACTGATGCTTTGTTTGTTGTTAATGTGTCGCCCCAGCTGTTTTGATGTTTACACGTCAGTGTGGCTTACGTTTACATACAACAACTCAAAATGATCTCAGATAGATCACGAAACCTGACAATGTACTTGTATAATATGGTTATTTCACATATTATTCACTTTCGTTTGTTTGCTGATTTATGAGCTCGGTGTACTCCATTATCCTATCCAACAGGTTTTAAATTCACACCACAGATACCTATTTTACTGTCAGTTCTGCGAGCATCATCATCTTTTTTACATAGGCCTACAGAAATATAGCCTATGGGCATATTTCATCATTCGTGTGCGGCCTTAATTTAGTGACGTCTATATGTGTTCAAAATAGCTACATGTAGATACTGCATTATTGGCCTAATGGTTTTTGTGTGTGTGTGTGTTTCATGCATACACAATGCTAGGAAGGAAGACGTACTAGGTTAAGTGGAGGTCAGAGCCACGGATCAGGTGAATTTAAAGTGCAGCGCTCAGCCTAAACACAGCAAGAGCTATAGGCAGATTTCTAGTCCTGCCTACTCCTTTATATAGACAAGACAGCCCTTACCTGTAGTCATTCACATTGCCACTCCCGTGGCTAGCCGTACTCACCAGCACGCAAGGGAACCTTGGATTAACTCCCAGGGAAACAATAAATCCTGTACTTCTGATGTATTTCTGGATAACTATTCTCCAAACAACTTGACAATAATTATATATATATATTTGCGTTTTTTTAACATAAAAAACGAACTCCTAAGGAATTGCGCATTCAAGGGGCGCGATTACGGAATGATAGCAGCCTTGATGGGTCCTGCTAGGATGTCAAGTTGAAAGCGCGTACAATTTTAAGATTTCAGCAATATGTCAAAGTCATCGGATCAGTTTGATGACCCAGATTGTGTTTGTTCCTTCGGTATGAAGTTAACGTGGGACATCAACGACCCGAAGCTGCCTCAGGTAATGTTAACGTTTTTCAGTCGCAAGTTTAAGAATATATAACATTTGAGTAATATGTGACATTTCATGGCATGCATTAAAACAATTGTTGGGTTGAATTAAATTACTCTAGATTTCAAGATTAAGAAGTAAAAAGTTAAGTATAGGCTACATCCGTCAGCACGGAGGTTGAAATTAGCCTGTTAGAATTCAGGCCTATATATAGCCTATATATAGACTATTCGTTTGAGGTTGATTCAGACATCTGCCTTTGTTTTTCGTTTCTACCTTTATTATCTATTTACAAAGCACATTAATTATAAAAAGGAATATTTCAACAGGACACAAAGCAGTATGACACTTTCCAGGAGTGGACGGATGGATATGTTCGCTATATCTACAATGGCGAGGACAAAAACGCACAGCGGCACCTGAGCGGCTGGGCCATGCGGAACACAAACAACCACAACTGTCAAATTCTAAAGAAGTCATGCTTGGGAGTCGTAGTATGCAGCCGAAACTGCACGCTACCTGACGGAAGCAAACTCCAGCTCCGACCGGCTATCTGTGATAAAGCACGACAAAAACAGCAAAGTGAGTATAAATACAAATTCAAAGCTCTGAGATGCATATTTTGTACAGGTTAGGCTACTCCTGTCGAAGAGTTTCATCGAAAATATAACAAAACAATAATATACTGTAGGTTCTGTTCCCACACTATTAAATCATTTCATAATTTCTAAATAAACAACATTAATGTTTAAGCTAGTTATTTGATTTCAGGATGTATTTGGGCGTATCGATATTGTGTGCTATTATTATTATTAATAATATTAAATACCTATTAATTTTGGGGGCCATATGCCACATAGTAAAGAAGAATTTTTTAAATCTAATTCACTAAATCTAATTTAGTGTCATCATGACCTCGGCCCATTGTAGAGATATGACTCTGTGATTCATCCTCATATGTCCGCATATGTTTGGAGTATTGAAACCAAGGTGTGTTTTTTATTTTTTGAGTCATCTATTTATCTCAACCCGTGACACAAGCAGCTAAAATGTATCGCTTTTTTATTAACTTGAAGTATAAAAATACGTATTAATTATGAAAAATGAACATTTGTTCACAATAACATTTAAACAATGTATAGTTAACAAAACATAATTATTGAAATCCTATTATAAATCTGTTTATTAATGAATTTAGTTTTCGTTGTCTTAGCTGTAGAAGACAAAAGCAAGTACTCGGCCAATCTAAAAATAATTACTTTTATATTATTATTGTGATGAAAAAATGTTGTCAACATTTTAATCTATATTATGTTTTCAACTAACCTACTCTCCATATCATATTTTTTCTTTCCAATCTACTAGAGTATATATTATTTCAGAAATAAAAGTAAAATAGGCTACTCTAATATACATTAAATGTGTAATGCCTAGACATTAACTTTTTAGTCATTTAGCTGGACATTCTTTTGGAGCAACTTAGGGTAAAGTGCCTTGCCCAAGGACACAACAACATTTTTGGCACAGTCGGGAATCGAACCAGACACCTTCAGAATACAAATTTGACTCTTTAACCACAGCCATCTGTGCCCCAAGAGATGATACGTGTAAGATCAAATAAAACAAATGTATTGAAAGGCTTTGTTTAAACTGTGTGGTTGTGTGTGTTGATGGTTGTTCCCCAGAGAAGCTGTGCCCAAGTTGTAATTCTGCCCTGGAGCTGATGCCATGCCGGGGACACAGTGGCTACCCTGTCACCAACTTCTGGAGGATAGATGGCAAATCTATATTCTTTCAGGTTTGTGGGATCATGTTCTAATTGAGATTCTGGCAATACTTTATTTGAAGTACTGTTTCTCTCACTAATTATTAGTTAACTGTTGGTTAATCATTATAGTCCCCCCCCAGAACCTTGCAAACATAATTATACTTCCAATTACAGTATGACCTAATATCTACCTTAGGTGATGGTTAGCAAATAATTATATGTTCATTAAATGTTTGTAAGCAGACATTTAATACATTTGCTGGAGTTTTCTAATTATTTTAATATGGATTAGTATTCCATGCATTATTAATGTAAGGAAAGTAAAATAACAAAAAAGGTAAAAATAATTGTTTTCGGTTTGAATTCATTGCAATATAAAAGGTCACATTCAGATTTAGATAAATAGTTCCACAGACATGTTCCATGATGCCATGAAGATGTTTAAATGTATCCTAGAAAATAATCTCATGTGATGTGTTGCTGTTATGATAGGCTAAGGGTGTCCATGACCATCCCCGACCAGAGAGTAAATCAGAGACCGAGGCTCGGAGGAGTGCAGTGAAGAGGAGGATGTCCTCCCCACACTTCTCCCAGAAACGGAGGCTTGTGGATCCAGATGTAAGTGGCTTTCCATCCACCAGTTACATTATCTCATTACATGAGTATCTGTTTAGACAGAGATCAATAGTTCCTCTCAAAACTCTTTCTTATTTAGAGTTTTCCCCTGCCTGACTGATACCTTAAAAAGTAAACAATGTGTGAGAAAATACCTATGGGCATACAATGTCGTGGAAATATTAAAGAATCACAAAATACACACATGCCATGTATTCCACTGACCGATACAAGTGTCAGATGGTGCCATGTTTAACTAATATGTCCTGTTACTTCTAAAGGCTGGTAGGTACCATGATCTGGCTGCTCCATTCCCCAACCTGCACCCACTGTCCTGCATGGAGGGCCCTGACCGTTTCAGCATTATTGCTGAGTCCAACTTTCCCATCCAGACCCAGCACTACCCAACGTTCCAGAACCCTGAGCCCTACAAGTTCTCCTACGACTCCCACTCTGCCTTGGGTGAGGCCCCCTCCACTCTCCAGAAGCCGGCCAATCATCGTCTGTACATGCCCCGTCCTCCATGTGGCTATGACTTTGCTGTGCCTGGTTATTTAGGCTCTGGTTCATATGCAACCCTCTATAAGGACCCCAGTAGCCCTTCGGCAGAGACCCCTGATCCTAACAAGGTAACCTCAGGCCTGGGAACCAGCACCACGACACCCCACCCTGCCGGAGCCCTATCGGGGCATGAGCGTAACAGCTACGACACGGCCAATAAGCACCACGGCTGGAAGCAGATCCTGGGAAAGGGGGCGTACGGAGAGCGGGGTGAATATGGACAGCTCCCCGGCAACGCCAACCACCACTACTACAATAGCGAGTACCCGTGCAGGTATCCAGGCCAGGCGCCAGCCACGCCCGCTGCTCTGCAGACCATCATCACCACCACAACCAAGGTGTCCTACCAGCCCTGCCCCAAGCCATCAGTGGTGAAGTACGGCGACAACATCTACGATGTCAAGGGCCTGCCCAACTGCAGCTCCCTGCTTGAGGACAGCTCGCCTACCTCGTACTCCGATCTCAAGATTCCTGAAGACTCCGGGGTCATCAAATCAGCACTGACGTACCAGCCGGAAACCCTCCCAGCCAAAATTGAGAGGGCAGAGAACTTTGACACTTACCGATACGGAAACTATGCTCCAAATAGCTACCCCGAGAGGGTTTCCCATCCATTCAGATATGATGGAGGAGAGTACTGATGGACAATGGAGCCAGATAAAGACACTCTCATGTTATAGTTGTGCACTGTATACAAATGAACAGAAAGAACACTTGGAACTGACTTTTTGCCACCTTTTATCAGGTTTGTAAATATCTATTGTTATTTATACATTAAAGATGTTGAAATGGATTTGAACTGCCAGTGATGAAACTGTATATATTGAATCCATTCTAGTCTAGGATGTTCCCAACATTTCCCGATTTGCATTTGATGCATAAGGAAAAGCCACAAAGTAGTTATCATTGGATTAACATTTTTTTACAATATTAATAATATGTACTCTTAAAGTATTTTGTCTGTGTTACAGAATCACATCCTAATCCTATGGCACTAAAGTACATTTTCTTTAGACATGGTCTGGCCAAAAAACATATCACGAAAATGCTCTTGGCAACTTGTGCAACTGTAAATGCAGTTTTCAAATGTGTAGTTTCAGAAGATTATCATGTGACATTAAATTTCAATGAGGTCCCACCCTAGTTTTCTTTCACATTCTGATGTTGTGATTATGGATGAAGCATTTTGTCATCATTCAGTTATCATTCACTTCCAGTCCTTTGAAATAACTTGTAATTAGGGCTGTTATTAACTGTCATATACTGACGGGTTGGAAACAGATCACCAAACATAGGCTACTTGCCCCGCTACACACACTCACTCAGAAAAGGATGTGCTTGTGTCTAAAGGGATGAAGTTTGGCAATTAATTGTCAGGTTTGTCATCGGTACGCTTTTAATCTTGTGGTTCAGAGGCGCCCTGACAAGTATTTCCCTCCGTTCTGGGGTAGGAATGAGAGAGCAAAAGAAGGTAAAGAGAACAGAGCCTTGGAGAATGCCAGTAATACATGCTGCTGACAGTATCTCTCCTCGCAGCCAGGTCAGCAGGAAAGCGGCGCCGTTTCATTTTGAAGCTCAACACTCACCCTCGGCTGGGGAGTTATCCTCTGATGTTCCATCTAGATAAACAAATGACTCTCTATTATTTTAAGGATAGAGTTGGTTCAAGCCTTGCATCATTTACTCCATGTGTGTAGCAATAACAGCTAGCACCAGATAGAATTAGATAAGCTCTCTGTGTAACTGTGTGTGGTAGGCAGCCTGAACACAAATAAATGTTGTTATAATGGGTTAATTTTGCCCACATCAATGACTTGTCTGTATAATTTAGTTGGTTGCCTAAATAAATACCTATGAACAAATAATTAACTCTAATAGGACTTTTAGAGTCTCCAGATGCTTCCAAAGAGATGTCCAGGTGGGGCTTGAGAGGACTGTAACAGACAAAAAAGAAAGGGGTAATAACTTCCAAACCAAACATTCCTATGATATAAACTTTTTAAAATTTGCCTGCATTTTATAGTTAAAGTAAATGAGCAAATAACATCAAATTATTTAAAGGAATTTGTTGAGACTCAAGTGGACTATAAAAATGCAAAATGCAAAGCTCTACCAAGACTCACAGGCTGGCAAGGCTAATTTATAACTCAGTGGCTAGGTCACTTGAAGTTGTATCTACACAATTGTACCAAAGTCAATATCATGTACCATGTTCAATGGTACATGAACTAATGATCATGCTTCTTGCTCAAAGCTGTGTTGTGCTGTGGCTACACAAGTCTACTGGCTAGTAGACAATGTGGTTAATGTGTGAACTGCTGTGTGTCATATGATAGTTGGAAGAAGTAAAGATGAATCTTAATCTTAGGCACTGTTAAGGAAATATAAACTACATTTCTTTGTATTATGACAATGTTGACAGGTGAATATGTTCTAGAAAGGTATGGTCAAAATAGGTAATTGTTCTGAAGTGTTGTTAAATGTTATAGTGTGTAATTCCCCATTTCGCGTCACCATAATATATATACCGGTATACTTTATAGTCAGAAGTATGTGGACACCTAACCATCACGCCCATTTGAGTTTGTTGGACATCCCATTTCATAACCATCTGCATTAACATGGAGTTCACCCAACATTTGCGGCTATAACAGCCACCACCCTTTGGGTATGTTTTTGACATGATTTTTGAGTGTGCCTGTTGTGGGCAGGCTGTTTTCATGGCAATACGTAAAAAAACTTACAAAACAAAAAATTCATACAGGTGTACATTTCGGGACTCATGGAAATGGAAACCTTGTAGGTTTATGTAACATAAAAAAGTAAATTTACATAAATCTAATCCTAACCTTAACCTCACCATAACCACAATAACTTAACATGTTATGCCTGAACTAAACATTCCCCAAGTACCCCAAGGTCGGTCCCCAATTACTGATTGGTCTATTCTTGGAAATGTTCTGGTAGAACAGGAAGTCAATATGTACAGTACGAAAGTTCACATTTGAATGGCCATATCTGTAAGTCTGTCTAGTAAGTCTGTCTACGTAATGCAGCAAAATGTAATTTACGTACGGTTACCCACATATTGCCATGAGAACAAGTAGCTTTAGGACTTTGTGCCCATTCAGACAAAAGAGCATTTGTGAAGTCAGGCACTGATGTTGGATGAGAAGGCCTGGAATTGCAATCGATATTCCAATTCATCCCAAAGGTGTTCAATGGTGTTGGGACAAGGGCATACCTAACTTGTTGAACCATGTCTTTATGGACCTTGCTTTGTGCACAGGGGAACAGTCATGCTGGAACAGGATAGGGCCTTACCTAAACTGTTGCGTTAAAAATGGAAGCATCCACTTGTAAAAAAAATGTATATGTATCCTTTAGCATTAAGATGACACTTTAGTGGAACTAAAAGGCCTAGCCCAAACCCTGAAAAACAGCCCAGACCATTATCCCTCCACCAATATTAGTAGGGGAGTCCACATTGGTTATATAGTGGGTATATACAGGTCCTTCTCAAAAAATTTGCATATTGTGATAAAGTTCATTATTTTCCATAATGTAATGATAAAAATTAAACTTTCATATATTTTAGATTCATTGCAAACCAACTGAAATATTTCAGGTTAGTTATTGTTTTAATACTGATGATTTTGGCATACAGCTCATGAAAACCCAAAATTCCTATCTCAAAGAATTAGCATATCATGAAAAGGGTCTCTAAACGAGCTATTAACCTAATCATCTGAATCAACTAATTAACTCTAAACACCTGCAAAAGATTCCTGAGGCTTTTAAAAACTCCCAGGCTGCGTCTCAATACGCAAAGTTTGCATACTAAATAGTATGCCAGACTACGATTAGTATGTCCCAAACCATAGTACGCAAATATAGTATGTCAGCAGTCCCCGGATGGTCTACTATTTCCGGGGGATTTTCGAAGTATGCAACCCTGCATGCTTTTTGGGCTGATATAGCCCACAATCCTTTGCGACACAGAATACGAGGGGTTTCCCGAAGCCGAAATTCTTCTTTGGCTTTGTTTAAATGTAAGTATCCAAAAGTTAGGTAATAATAAACGTGTCATTACATGAGTTTTTGGTTATTGTACTAATAATAAATACATTTGAAATGAAATGCGAACAGGTTGTGCCAAATGTTTAATGTTCAAGCTTCGCGGGCTTCATCGCTTGTGGAACGTTATGACGCGTTAGTATATCCCCCATGCTAGCATACTCGCTTACTATATACTTAATAGTACGTACTTTACCACCACCTGCGTAGTACGTACCTTTAGTATGTAGTATGTAGTATGCATATTGGGATTCAGCCCCAGCCTATTTCATTACTCAAAACCGCAATCATGGGTAAGACTGCCGACCTGACTGCTGTTCAGAAGGCCATCATTGACACCCTCAAGCAAGAGGGTAAGACACAGAAAGAAATTTCTGAACAAATAAGCTGTTCCCAGAGTGCTGTATCAAGGCACCTCAGTGGGAAGTCTGTGGGAAGGAAAAAGTGTGGCAAAAAACGTTGCACAACGACAAGAGGTGACCGGACCCTGAGGAAGATTGTGGAGAAGGACCGATTCCGGCCTTGAATGACCTGCGGAAGCAGTGGACTGAGTCTGGAGTACAAACATCCAGAGCCACCGTGCACAGGCGTGTGCAGGAAATGGGCTACAGGTGCCGCATTCCCCAGGTCAAGCCACTTTTGAACCAGAAACAGCGGCAGAAGCGCCTGACCTGGGCTACAGAGAAGCAGCACTGGACTGTTGCTAAGTGGTCCAAAGTACTTTT